>JAJJWW010018991.1:107500-350227 GCA_023531295.1 Papaver armeniacum
ACGATTTTTACCCATAAACAGTAATGCAGTGAGATTATTTAAATTAATTGATAATTTAAGGGAATAACATTTAAATTAAACTTAACTACTAATTAAAAAGAAAAATTAATTACATCCAACTAGTCAAGGCGGTATTCATCTCCATCTACTTTCGAGGAATCATCGACATCCTCATTCTCATACTGGACAGGTTGTTCCGGGACTTGTTGTTCCACTTTCCATTTCCCTAGTCCATATAACAAGTTGTCGTGGATTTATTGTTGAAGTGTTCAAGGAGAGTAGCTTGTTCATCTTAAAGTCTCTGTATTGTTGTTCTCGCGAAAGACGACTTTTTCGAAGTTTTCTTAACGCAATGCCACAATCCATGCTCCTATCTGCTTCTACCTTCTGCTCGGATTCCTTGAACTCAGAATAGTTGAAGTCGTTTGAACCTCCTTCTAATGATATTTGGGATGCGTGTCTCGCTGCTTTTCCAGCTCTCTGTTCCCCTCATTTTCTTCTCTTGACGTTGGTATTAACATCCAGATTGGTGTTGTGTTGTTCCTGACTACTTGGAGACCTAACATATGGAGATCCATTTCCTTCCGGTGAGGAAGTAGGCCCTCCACGAATTCTAGTAGATCTTGCTTGAGTAGTTGTGTGTGAAAACCAAGGAAAAAATGGTTTTCATAGGATATGAATTTGAGAAATTTAGAGGTGAAAGTGTAGAAAGTGTGAATTTTAAGTATAAAATGAGCCGAATTTATAGTGAAAATAGTAAGAGTCGTTGGATGGATGGATGGATTGCGATATAGCCATTGGCGTTTGATGGTTATCCGATGGCGGGTTACCATCGCTCGCTGGCGGTTGGCTGAAATCCGCGCGGATTTACTTCATCCGCTAGCGGGTTTACATCGACCACGTGGTTTCAAATGAGACATGCGTCTCTTTTTGGTCCATAGTGAACAAACCATCAAATTTGTTGGTTTGACTACTCGCTTTTTATGTTTGATGTGTTCATAGTGGTAGAAAAATGAATAAACTTCAAGTTTGTTCATTTCATAGGAATTGCCCTAATGGGCCGGTTAATGGCCGACCTCTTTTGTAAGGACCAAGGACTACCTTATTAAGTCGTTGGTAATTTAGTAGTTTTGGTGAAAGGCTAGTGCATATTTATGTTTTCTGCCTTTGTCGAATAACACGTGCTAGGTATTGGTTGGTCAAGTTATGGTTATATAAACTTATCTTGTTTGATTGAAAAGTTAATTATTTTTTTGATTATACTAATTAGAATCGTTTCAAGAAAAACAACAACAAATCAAGGGTCGGATAAAAAAACCGCAAGAGATATCCAAGAAACAAGTTAGGCTCCAACACCTTTTGGATTACTATCCCTAATCTGTGGAAAAAGAAATTACATTTTTTAGCACTAACATCAAACCTGGACAAATAATTATGCAGTCTCTTCAATACATTCACCATGTCATCCCCAAGTTCACCAAACGTCGAAAAAGCTAGAGCATAAAACCATAACCATGAGCCTAACCATAAAGAATATTATTAAAAGAAACAAGTTGGAAGTCTAACAAACTAAGCTCCAACAACGTACTATTACAATAGTTGAACAGATTGCTGTGTCAGCCTACCAGCGAGCATAATGACTAATGAGGAACCAACAAATTAAGGAAGCCAAGATGGACAGGGGCTGACTATGTCGCAGGGGGCAAGCTAACTCTATTGGGGCTCAAACCTGGGAAATCCTGGAATGCATCAAACCTTTTGAAACGGGGATGACCACCTGAGATAGCTATACATTTTTTCCCCTTTTGTATCCTCTTAACCCTTCTACAGGCAGAAATTGAGTCGTATTCGTAGATCAGAAATTGAGTCGTTTCGGAGATCATTGGTAATGTAGATCCTTACACACATTCAGGAGACGGGCGGCTACTTCAAGTATGTGGCCCCTCTTTAAATGATGACACGTTGCATAAAGTAAGAAAAAAATTTGGAAAACTGTTTTCTTTTTTCTTTTTTCTTTCTATAACTACCTATTTTTTCTCAAAAAGTAAACAATTAAAGGGGTTTGGATGGGCAGGTTTTTTAGTTAAATAGGTGTCAGAAAATGAAGAGGGGCCACATACAAAATGGATCTGGCCCGACCACATCGTAGCCGGGGCGTACAAGAGAGTCTCCTGCCACTGGAAATCCATACCCCATGGGCCCAGTATATACATAGGTGATAGGTCCATAAAGCCCAACTATGGTTTTTGCCGGTCCTGTTTCTAGCTTTCTGCGCACAACATGAACGTGGGGTGTAAAACGTGCCGGCCCGGCACAACCCGGCACACGAAGTCGCGTGCTTCACGTGCTATGTGCCGTGCTGGGCTGGGCCAACGATTTAAACGTGATGTGCCGTGCTGTGCTTTACTAGTCAAAAGCTAGGCACAGCACAGCCCACGGGCACATCACACGAATAAACGTGTCGTGATGTGCCGTGCTGGCACACGTGCTATAAACAATTTGAAATCACCTAATGTATACATTAAGTCGGACATTATCACAAGAATTTAATTAGACAACATATCATTTGAAATTATTTCAAGTAAAATTAACAAGTTTATTCGATAAAAAGAAATAGCACATCAAATATAAAATTGGATTATTGTCATGTAAATTAATGTTCTAGTTAAATATAGGTGGCTTACATTATAACAACGATATTGAAATATATTTTCCAAATATTAAGGTATTATATGTGTTGTTATAAATAAGCCAACATAAAATGTTAAAAACTAGCTAGATTAGTGACTCTTTTGTGAAATATACAAAAATGTGATGTATTATGCCTTGTTATATGGTGTATTTGTACATGTTATGACGTGCTCTCTTAACGTGCTGTGCTGGGCTGGGCAACGTGCTTATCCGTGCCGCGTGCTGTGCTGTGCTACTGTGCCAATTAGTCAAACCCAACACGTCCCATTTAACTAACGTGTTGTGCCGTGCTGGGCTAAGTCACGTGCTGGGCTGGGCTGTGCTCAAATTTTAGCGTGATGTGCTGGGCTGTGCTCGTGCTGGCACAGCCCAATTTACACCTCTAAACGTGGCAGTTCGTCGATTTTGTCTCTTTGGCCTTTGCTTCTACTAGCATGAAAAAGGTTACGGGAACTCACGAAGAAGAGGCCATAGAGAAAACATTTTCATGTTGCAACATGAGAATATGACGAGGAGCGAAAAACGAAGGACAGACAATTAGAATTGATCATATTAATTATTCCCATTGCTTGACAATTCTCCCTTTTCTTGTTTCATTGTCCTATAGAGCTCACCAAAAAGAAAATTCAACAAAGACGTTTAGCTTATAATAAGAAATAAATAGGGGTTTTTTCTAATATACGCCCATTTGATAATATGTTTACAAAAATACATCCGTTTTTTTGCTATATTTCTAAAGTACACCCGTTTTGTTAATTCCGTCCGTTTTTTTGAATAAAAACGACTAACAGCCGTTAAATAGTCAAATTCCATTAAATCGGATCAACTTGACTGAGTTGACTAAGGTGCAAAAGTTCTGAAACACCCTTGACTGTTTCATCTTCTAGTTTTCACTTATTTCACTTCAACCACAGTTTCACCTGACCAACAGTGAACATAAATTATCTTTTCTTTGTTTGCTACTCTATGCTACTGTTCCGATTGTGTGTCTCAAAGTAATGTCGTTATTGTATTGGATCACAAACGGCTAAGTAGAAGAATTAGTGCTTGAAGCATAAGAATACAGATTCTTGTCATCATCGGACTCAATAATCAACTACAACCTGGATTTATTTGATCGCACATTCTGCATGTGGGGCTGTTGACATTAACATACATGAATAGTATACTGAACCAAGTGTACTCAGTGGAGTAGCTAGCTTGTTAGTATATAGTGAAAAAGCTCTGCAAAATGCTACCTTCATCCCAACTAGCTAATCAAGAACTGGATTCATATTTTCTTCCATGAATTCACGTCTACTAGCTATAGAAAAGAAAGAAAATCAGGGCAAACCTTAGCTATTCAGGACTTCTGTCAAATACTTGTATTGGCAATGAAGAGATAACCCCCTTTTATTGTTGCATTAGCCGGGTATTAGCTGCTTCAACCTGCAATTCATTTAACGGCAGCAAAATCTCAATCCTGAAATTAAGCAAATTGAATTAACAGCAACGATTGCTGCCATGTAAACCCCAAATCCAAAATACCCCCAAAAACCCACACAAAACTTCCCCAGCACTATGAAAACCCCCAGATTCATAAAATTGATAGCAACCCAAGTTTCGAAATGGATTTAAAATCTAGGATTTCATTTAATTAGATAAAAAGAACATAATCAGAAATATGTTCACAAAATCAAAATCATTTAGACCAAACAACCACATAGAGAGGGAGAGGATGAAAGAACAAACATCCAAACCACATTATGTCATTGATCATGATGCTGACGCAGTTGTTGTTCCCGAATGATTTTAAGAGAAACAGAAAGAAATGAACAGAAAGAGAGAGGAGAAATGAAAACAAGGATTTATTCGCAACTCTTTTATTGTGCTAAGGGTATATCGGGAATTTTGTATGTAAGTATGATCTTTAACCGTTGATGGAAAACACTTCATTTATGGTTGGATATCAACATAGTGGGCCTTAACGGTTTTATGGATGCCAGGTGTATTTTAGAAATATTGATAAAAACGGGTGTAGATTTGTAAACACATTCGAAAAATTTCCAAATAAATACTTGTGGAGAATTTCTCTCAATTGAGCATTACAAATTAAAAAGACATTAAAAAACACTCCAGGAGAGCCTGTTGAAACCAGAAGAAGCTACAAAATAGAGACTATGAATTGACCATAATCTTTAGATACAATACCAGCATATTCAATAAACAAGTACTTTAATTCAATCCATGTTGAACAATTAACTAAATAATTCTGTAATAACAACTATTATGCCGATCAATGATCTGACCATCATTATGTTGAGTACCTAAACCTGCAGACACTGATAACTCAGATAGCTAAAATGAAAACCCTAACAGATTTGTTCCGAATTACATAACTAGGGCAATTGCAGTGAGAGTGACAATTAATGGGAATGCACTACCCTTATGCCAACTGATCATGGTGATTCCTGCAGCATTACAGCGGCTGTTGTTTGGGTTGCAGTGTCTACCAGTTGTAGGGTTATTAGAACCATAAATACCACCAGAACCATAAATACCAGCTCCAGGAGTATAGGAACCACCACCACCCTTTCCACTTCCACCACTGCTGCGACCGCCACTACCACGACTGCCGCTACCACCGCTGCTACCACCGCCGCCACGACTGCTGCTACCACCGCTACTACCACCCCCACCAATACTACCTCCACCACTACGTCCACCACCACCGCCACCGCCATAACTACCACCTCCACCACCGCCATAACCACCACCTCCGCCACCACGTCCACCACCACCGCCACCACCGCCGAAGCCGGCTGTTTCATACATAAGTAGATAATTAGCGGTTTTATTTGTCTCCATCTATAAAAGTTTTGTGTATGTTATTTTTTGAACAAAACCCTAACCCTAGAAGAATTTCTGTTTCAAATGTGAACTTGAATAAACTGGAAAAACACTCCTAAGATAGATGCAGAAGAACTATAAGTACATCAACATACCTGAAATCGTGATGACCAAACACGAAAAGATCAGGCATAGGAAAAGAAATGCTCCTGCCTTGTTCTTCATCATTCTTCTTTCAATCTCTTCACTATCAAAGTTTATGATTTAGGCAGAACTTACACAAAGGGAGATTTAGATCAGTGAGATGGTGTGTGTTTTCTCTACAAAAGACCTTTATGTATAGAGGGTTTTATTGTGCGTGTTATTAATAGTACCAACTACCAAGCAACATATCATACTAGAAATGCCTAGCTACCCACTCTTCAGAGTTATTGTATGATACCTTTAGCTATGAAAACAAAACCTATGAACACAAAAACTGTCTTTTAGAGGTAACGGCTTAAAGAGCAGGCATGGATGGCAGCCCACTCTCCAGAGTTATTATATCATACTTTTGGCTATCTGAAAAGAGAACCTATGAACACAAAAACTCTCTTTTAGAGGTAATGGTTTAAAGAGCAGGGATGGACCGACAAAGTATTTTTACCTACCCGTCACGATTTCACATTTTCATTAGGTGAAAAGTTATTATGGACACTGAAAATTGACAGTGATAAGCACACTGCCATTCAGTGAATTTCAATATAAAAGTTTGAGGTAGATCAAAACCTAGCTAATTCATTTATGATGTGTGTTAGGTATAGAAAGGTCTTTATCAAATGAATTATGATTCCTTGGGTTTATAGTCAAATTTGCAATAAATGATTCAAGTCTTCCGATATTATACTATTAGAGCATCTCCAATGCATAGGGTCAAGGTCATCCTATGTGGAGGTTTTATTAACACATTTTTATGTGTGGGTCATTACAAAATGATAAAAAAAAAAATTAATGCAATTTTTTTCACCTCAAGTTGATCTCCAACCCCCAAGGTATTATCTAACAAACATTATTTAAATTTAGAGACAAAATAATGATGTGGCTTTAAGACCCAAAGTCATAGTGAAAGTCTTATTTGCACTTTCTCTATTACCCCCACTTAGCCATGTCATCTATCTCTATGACCTTGACCCTTGTGTTGGAGATGAAAATTTGGTACAAAAAATCTTAAATCCTAGGTGTCATTCAATATTAAGACCTTTACCCCTTGCATTGGAAATGCTCTTAGAGTACCTAGAGATTTCAACATTCAAGAGATTTTACAAAAAAAAGAGTTTCAAGCAACCACATATTGATTGTGGTGTCTGCCATAGTGGGCGTTTTGTTGGGAAAACAAGATTTGCGTAACAAATTAAAAACTGACTAGATTTTGTCCCCGTGAGATGCCCCAAAACCATCCATTATCATTTTATTTTATTTTTAACTGTGATGTGGCTTTGCCTCGCCCCGTTGTGCATTTTTATTTGGTGTCGTGGGGCTTTGCCCCACCCCTTCACGAAGCATTTATGATTTAGTGTGGCTCTGCTTCGCCTCGCCCCATCCCGATGCATGTTTAGGATTTTTGATTTGGTACGGCTCGGTTTCGCCTCGCCCGTCCCAATGCATGCTTAGGATTTTTTATATTCTTATTCGCCCAGTCCATGCATTTTTTATTCAGTGTCGCGCTGCTTCGCCTCACCCCGTCCTGATGCATTTTTTATTTTGGTGTCGCGTGACTTTGATGCTGGAAGAAAACGCATGCCATGAATTTTTATTTGGTATGGCACGGCTTCGCCTCGCTCCGTCGCTTAGGATTTTTGTTTTGGTGTGGCTTGGCTTTGCCTCGTCCAATCGCTTAGGATTTTTGGGATTTTAAATTTGGTGTGGCTCGGCTGCGCCTCGCCCAGTCCTTAGTAGAAAGCATTTCATGAGACGTGTTACAAAAATTTCAAAGCCGGCTTATGCTGCACCCAATACTGCCCCCAAGTTATTAACTAAAAATCAAACAGTCATTGCCATAGAATTCAAATCAAGAAAAGATACAAACAATACTACCAAACTGATTTAATAAATATTATTCCATGAATAAACAATGAAAAAGAAAAAAAAAACTAAGCATACATTTCCTTTGGTCTGGTACTACTCGTCCCTCCCTCCAATTTTCTTTGATGGGCAGCATGGGCTTACAGTGAACAATTTCAAAAAAGCTATTATTGTACGATTTAAAGCAGTTATTAGCCACTGCACCAATAGGGATGCAAACACTCTCTCAACCACACCGTTATTGCAGTTGCCGGACAGACTTTTTAATGATATCTTTGAGCAAAAAGAAAAGACAAAGGAGATCGAATTAGTGAATGATTGAAAATGAACTAACAACATGAAAACAAAAAGCCTACGGAGACTATAAAAAGAAAAGACAAAGGAGATTGGATGGCCTATAGCTTAGCCAGTGTTCCTTGTCCATGAGAGGCTAGAAGCTACCGGCTGATGGCAATGGACTGACTACCGGTGATATTCGTGTTACTTCATCTGCACTGGTTTTTACACGAATGCGTGAAAAAAATTAACGCACTCATAAATGAATCCCTATTTTGCTAAACGAATATATTGAATCTCTTAAATCCTGAAGCAACTTGCGGTGACAAAAACCAAACGTTCAGTAAGGCTTGACTATGTGCAAGGAAATCAAATGCAGTAGTGAGGAAAACAAACTAAGTCATGGAACTTTTAATAGTCTATCCGTATTGCATATCAGAGTTTCTGTTAAGTCAATCATGGGGGATGCCATAGTGGTTAAGCATAAGAAGGAAGCAACAACGAAACCTGAAAAAGAAAAATAGAAATCAAAATGAAAATGAAAATGAAAAACAAAAATGACAGTAGCCATATATTCATCAGTATTTATGAGGATATGATAAAGATAGAAGGAAAAAGAAAATCAGCATAGAAATTGAACAAAACTAACAAACGTGAAGAAATAAAGTCGAACCTAGATATATGAGAAAAGAATCACTGCGATTTTACCCTCTGAAAGTTTTCTAAACTCAAGTTATTAAGTAAATTACAGTTTTTCCTTTTCGATACACTTACTAAGTAACCGTGTGTAAAACTGCCAATAGTTTTCATGGGGTCATGGATTTGGTAGATATAAATGTACATAGACTTCGCGCATATACTTCACTTCTTCAAAATCATTGCGGAAATTTTTTCGTACACAGTCTTTGTAGATGCAATTGAGCATTGCATCAAGTGAATTCATTCTCTGTTTTGATCAGTTAAAAACCAAACTAAGTTAACAGCATAGATTGGGAAAAGATGAAAATTCTGTCTTGGAATGTCCAAGGGTTTGGAAATAAACATACTAGACAACATCTAGGTGAGCTGATTAGGACAAATGATCCTGATATTATTTTCCTATGTGAGACAAAAACCATGAATCAGAAAATGGAGAAATTTACTTACTCTTACAGTTATATGAACTACCTTTCCTATAGGTGGTCTGTTTTTTTTTTTTTTTTTTTTTTGATCGGTAAATAAAACATTTCTGTGAAGCCAATAAGCAACCGTAAGCTTCCACTGAATCAATAATTTCAAGATGAGTTTTAGAAAGGTTCTCGGGAAGGCTCGCAAATTCCTATCCTCCCACAGACACCAAAGAATTGCAAAGCAGGAAGAACCTTTGAGCACTAAGGATTTTCTACGGGTGTTTGACCTACAAGGCCAACTTGAAAACAATACTATAACATCGGGAGGAGTGACCCACTCCCAGGTTCCAATCTCAGAGAAAAGTACACCAAATACGCCACGCCACCTTACAATGAATGAGAAGATGGTTACTTGATTCCGCATCTTGCACACATAAGTAATGTTGGTTAGCCCAATCTTTACGCCAACCTCTTTTACACATAACGCCTTGAGTATATATTTTCTCAAACCCAGCAACCCAAATGAAAATACTAACTTTAGTTGGCCAAAACTTGGACCCGAACTTTATTGGGAGAAATAAATCGATGGGACTTGGACATGAAGAAACTAACCAAAGTAATAGCAAGACTTTACCGAAAAATTCCCATTTGAGTATTCTCCCAACCAAATTCTATAATCACGACTCTCACTATCAAAGTTATTGGAAGTTATCAAGAAGGAGAAGAAGGGAAGCCAGCTCCACCACCACATGATCACGAACCCGTCTTGTAATATTTAAATTCCATTCAAAAGCACCATCAACAACTGACCTAACTTCGGCAACAATTTTTTCTTTACTGTTGGCAAAAGCAAAAGACCGAGGGAAATTGAACTTTCAAAGGCATAGGAGCCAACCAAGTGTCACTCCAAAAACTAGTTAAAGCCCCATTGCCAACCTGTAATTTATAATTAGATATAAATAATTCTAAAAAAATTTGAGATCCCTTTCCAAACACTACACCCGTAAAAACCATCTAGGTGAGCTGATTAGGACAAATGATCCTGATATTATTTTCCTATGTGAGACAAAAACCATGAATCAGAAAATGAAGAAATTTACTTACTCTTACAGTTATATGAACTACCTTTCCTATAGGAGCTTCTGGTGGTCTGTTTTTGTTGTGGAAGGATGGTATCCATATTGATGTTGTTGATATGAATGTTAATTTATCTTTGTCTTGGTTAATGTAGACTTTAGAAGTGGTCATACTCTGCTAAATTGTATGTATGGTGCTTTAGATGTTGTAGGATGGGATAAGCAGTGAAATTATCTGGATAACCTAGCTACTAGGTACTCTTGTCCTTGGATTATCATAGGTGATTTAAACTTCATTATTCGACAAGAGGAAAAGGTTGGTGGCAATACTATTCCTCAAAGTCAACTTGATGATGTTAAAATCATTTAGACCATTGGGATCTTATTGACCTGAGTTACATAGGTAACCCTTTTACTTAGAGTAATCATGAATGTAGTGATGTTCTTATTCTTGAGAGGCTTGACAGAGCTCTTGTTAATTATTCTTGGTTTGATTTCTTCCCTAATGCAATAGTTTACCATTTGCTTAGTCTAGCCAATGATCATGCTCCTATTCTTATAGTTACTTCTAGGGAGGAGAATAACACTAGAAGATCTCTAATATTTAACAAGTGTTGGTTTAGTGATAACAAGTGTAAAGATTTAATTGTAGAAAACTGGAAAACCAATGAAAATGGAACAAAAGCTTACAGACACACTAGATGTTTATACAATATTAAAGTAGCTCTAAGACAGTTTCAATATCATATAAAAGATATCCAGACTCAATTAGATAATATCAGTAATAACATGAATGATGCTACTAGTATTGCTAATAAGCCTAGGCTCGAAGAATCTTTGAAATACTGGTATTCTGTCAGACAAGATTATTATATACAAAGAGCTAAGGAAAATGTCCTAACTTTTGATGATAAAAATACTAAGTATTTTCATGATAAAGTTAATTTCACGAAAAGAAGAACTCAAATTGAGTGCTTGAAAATAGCATAGGAATTTGGTTAACTGACAAAAGCATGATGGCTAATGAACTTAGAGATCATTTTAGCAAAATGAGTAGAACTACTAACCCCCCCAAGGGAAAGTAGTTTTTTTGATACTCTTATGCCTTGTATTTCTGATGAGGAGAATGAATTTTTGATACATACCCCTACGGACGAGGAGATAAAATCCATTATATTGCAAATGCAACCTTGGACTAGCCCTGGACCAGATGGATATCCACCTAGGTTCTATCAGCAAATGTGGGAAACTGTAGGGCCTGATACCATAGCTATGATTAAGAGTTTTTTCCACTCAGGTTGCTCAAACAGATGATTTCATAATTTTGTGACTCTCATTCCTAAAAACAATGCCCCTAAAACCCCGAAAGATTTTAGGCCTATAAGTTTAAGCAATGTTAGTTATAAGATAGTCTCTAAAATTTTATCTAGTATGCTTAAAACTGTGATGGATAAATTCATTAGCCCTTACCAACCTGCCTTCTTGTCCTCTAGGCAAATAACTGACAACATTGTGATAGCCCATGAACTAGTTGATACAATGAGAAAAAATAGAACTAAATCTGGACTTATGGCCATGAAACTTGATATGTCCAAGGCCTTTGATAGGATAGATTGGAATTTTCTAATTGATATTATCAAAAAACTTGGGTTTCATAATCATTGGCGTACCCTCATTGAACAATGTATCTCCACAGTGTCAACTTCAATTTTGCTAAATGGTTGCCCTGGTGAAATCTATTATCCTACAAGGGGTCTTAGACAGGGAGACCCCTTGTCCCCTTACTTGTTCATTTTTGCATGGATGTGTTGTCTAAAATGCTTATTGATGCAAAAAGGAAAGGTGATATCCAAGGTACAAAAGTAACTACAACCATTTATCTGTAAGTCACTTATTCTTTGCTGATGACTGCTTTGTTTTTACTAAGGCTAGTGTTAAGAATGCTAGGAATTTGGAGAGCATCCTAGAAATATTTAGTAAGTTTTCTGGACAAGCCATAAACTTTGAGAAATCTGGGATTGCTTTTAGTCCTAAGACTGAACCTAGAACTAAGTCTTAATTCTTTCTATTTTGAAAATTAAAAACCTTGGCTTGGATGACAAGTATTTAAGTGTTCCACCGCTTCTTCAAAGAAACAAAATGGAGTCTTTCAAGCATCTTGAGGAGTCTTGTGATAAGAGGCTTGATAATTTGCAAGGTAAGTACCTAAATAAACCAGGTAGAACTGTTCTTATTAAATCTACTTTAGGAACCCTAGCTTCACATCATTTATTTGTTTTTCCTATGCCTAAAAAGATGACAGATAAACTTGATGTTGTTTAAAGGAGGTTTTTCTGGAATAAGAAAAAGTCTGCTAGAGGGGGGAATATCTGTAATTGGGATAATATAGCTAAACCCATTGAGATGGGGGGTTTGAATCTTAGTAAAACTGAGTTTCTCAATACTGCTTTAATAGATAAATTAGCATGGAGAATGCTAACTGAACCAGATGCCTTGTGGGTTCAAATCCTCAGGCATAAATATTTTCCTGATTTCAATCATTTTCATTCTTTTGTTACTGAAAATGTTTCTTGTGTGTGGAAAGCAATTTGTAGGGGCCTTGACTTGGTAAGGAAATATTACTGTTGGGAAGTTGGAGATGGTACTTCAATTGAGATATGGAAGGACAGATGGGTACCCACTAATAATAGCCTTGTAAACAGTAGCTTTGCTTCAAATTCTATGAAAAAGTTAACCAACTTACTGTGCAGGGAACTAATTAATGGAATGTAGCTGCTCTGAATTGCCTTTTTGATAGTAACACTGTCAATAAAATTTGTAAAATCGAGTTTCTTCCATGGAACGGACATTCTCAGGTGGGATCCATCTCACAATGGTAAATTTAATATTAAATCAACATATAAGTGCATTATGCGGGGGTTGATGGCTCTGTAAGTGTATCCTTCCCTTGGAAAGCTTTGTGGAGTCTTAATATTCATCAAAATATTAAGCATCATCTATGGAAATGCTTGAATGACTGTGTTTCAGTAAGAAGTAAACTTACTAGGTTTGTTACATCTATAAATAGTGAGTGTCCTCTTTGCAATCATGAAATTGAAACCCTCAATCACCTGTTTATTGATGATGCGTGTCGTAGGTGCAATCAAATTAATTAATATTTCCACTCAATTAAAAATAATATAATGGAAGTCAAGTTTGTTCCCACGAGGAGCAAGAGATTCTAGTTGTAAAAATTGTCACGAAAGGGGGGTGTAAAAAGCAAAAGAAAATAAACAAAGCAATTAAAAGATAAAGTTGAAAGCAATAAGAGAGATAAGATCAAGGAATCATTCTTCGTTGCAAAACAATGATTAAAGTTATGTTCTTTTCTACTTGTTATTAGTCACAAATTATCACCAACCGTAGGTAAAGCGACTAGATCGTGCTAAACCCCTAAATCCCTTGTATCACTGGGATACGGAAGTTCTCGACTACCGAATTCTATTTACCAAACCAACTAGTAGTAGATCACTCTAGATGTAATTTAAATAAACGCATTAAGATTTATGAACTTATTAGGTCAATATTAGTAGTTAGACTCTTAGATCAAGGTCTACTTGCTAACGTTGTTTTCACACACAATTGCTCCACGGAATCCCTCCGCAAGGTCTCGTATTTACTACTTATGTAAAGAGTCAAGAAACGATTACTTATCCCCTAACTTTCACTAGCTTTAGATCAAATTAACAAATCAATTTAGCGTGCACTCTAAACAACCTATCAATTAATCATGAATGAATAAACATTCCTATTAGTAAAAACAAACGATAATCATGTGAAAAACTTCAAGATAGAATTGAAACAAAACTCAAATCATATATTAAGAACTAGGAATTCATCCTCAATCAATAAGAAAATTAACTACTCATGTTTTTGAAATTCACACAAATAATAATTAAAAGGAGAATTTTCAAGATTTCACACAAATAATTAAAAAGAAGAATTTTCAAAAGCAAAAACACAAGTGTTGTGTGTGTAGAGAGATGTGTAAAAGATGCAGAAAACTTCTCTATTTATAGGCTTCAATATTCTCCAAATCTTCCAAGGAATAGAACCCTTTTCCTTTAGCGATTCAATTTCCAAATTCAAGTCTTTCTCATCTTTCATCTTCTCTTTCCAAATTTGAGCCCAATTCTCCATCCAATTCCTAGTCCAAGTCTTCACACCCATGAGAAGTCCACGAAAATTACGGAATTTTTTGTCTCGCCGGAAAAACTGGTATTATGGCTCTAATCCCATTGAAATAGAAATCGCCACGACCACACGAAAAATTTTATCATCCATTGGTATATTCGATAGAATATTCCATCAGTCCACCGTTAGGACTAACGGTCAAACGGGTCAACAGGTCTACCAACGGTCAAGGCAGAAGAGGTAGTCACCGAGACAGACTAGTCCGACTCATTGGCTTACTCGACTGTGGCTTTGGATCTACTGGATCGGTCATCGAGAGTTGACTGTTGGGTGCGGTAAAAACCGCCGAGTTTTAGTTTTCAGTGTTTCGCCAAGTTCGGGCCTCAATTTTCACTCCATACTGCGACATTCCTAGCATACATCTAATTCAATTCACTCAACACAATTGCCGCTTTCATTTATGCAATGAGCTCATTCTTCACAAACTCATTCATTCGTGAGAACCATTCTCTATTAGCCAATAGTAGCAACAGCTCTATCTTCTGGAAATCAAGCTCAAACCCACTCTGTAATCTCTATCAATCCCTTCAATCCTCCACCAAACCAAACCCATCTCTGATTCTTCACTATCTCGAGATTCAACCACAACGATTCCAGATCCCTTTCTTCTTCCTGGATTCAACAAAGCACTCAAATCGCCTCCTCCCCGTGTTTGAATAGCAACAATCCATTTGATTCGAATCTCAATCTCCCTTCTTTATCCTTTCATGCCTTCACCGCAGCATACCAATTCCTTTCCAACGAATCAATGACCACAAATCCCTTATTCAATTTCGGTTCTCCGAGATTCGCAACAAACCCAAACCATAGATTTTCTCATCCGTAATTTCAAATCGATACCTATCTCTTCTAAGCTCAAATTGATACAAACCCATCACAAACCCATCCTCCACAAATCGAACCCTAATTTCTTCTTTGTATCATGACCCTGAGACGCAGCCTCGTGCGATTTGGATTAATCATCTTCCTCTCTCCGAGCTATGAATCATCCGAGCTCTTTCTCCACTCTCTATTCTCGAGGGTTTCACAGCATCCATGACCCGCTTTTAGCTTCGATTTGGCGAGGTGAATGATTGAGATGAAATGTCTCGAGGATAACTTCTCGAGCTAGGGTTATAGGAGTAAAGTTATTCGGTGTCCGTCACCGTGATAAGGGCTACACCTAGCAGCCCCTTAACCTTGGGCGGCCCGTATTTAGTACTCCTCCAAGAGTTACCCCAAACTGGGACTAGGCTCCAAATAGTGTTCGCCCCTAAATGACAATTTTGCCCTTTTTGGCTCAAATAGAGTAATTTCTTCTTCTTCTCCTCTGTGCGACTCCATAGTAGCTATAACACTCAAAACAAGCGTAAAATACATAATTTACAAGAAAAATAGCAAAGAAAGCATAAACAATAGATAGTAAAGGGATGTATTCTACACCCTATCAATTGATCGTGAAGTTACTAAAAGAATTTGGTTTTCCCTTGATGCTAACATTGCAGGGACTATTGCTAATACAAATATGCGAATTGGATAGCTAACCGGTTTCACCAAAGAATGTATCCAGGAAGAACATGAAAAATATGTCCAGCTTTGTGAGTTTTTCTATATGGCAAATATGGAAGTTGAGATGTTATGTAGAGTTTGATAATGGAACAATTCAAATAGCTAGTTTTGTGAGACAAGTAATTAAGGACATAGCTGAGTGGACTGAAAACTCTAGAAAATGTAGATCAACTAGAAATTCTGGGAATCATACATGGGATGTAATACCTTGGAAAATGCCAGAAAATGGGTTTGATAAAATCAATTTTGATGTTGCATTTTTGAAAGAAAACAATTATATGGGTTTAGAAATAATGTTGTTTTCTGTTGCATGGCAATTTGGAGGAGCTCAATCAGTTACTGGGGTAGCTCAGGATGAAGAGCAAGCTGAAGCTCTTGCAGCACTGGTGGCTATAAGTGGGCAAAAGATTCAGCTGTTGAAAGACTACATTTGGAGGGAGAATGCCAGAATGTAGTAAAAGCAATAAATGGAGAAATAGATTGTGTTAGATGGACTAATAATAATGTAATTCAAGACTGTCGAAGTCTTTTAGTGAGCTTTAGGGATTGGAAATGCACTTTTGTGCATAGAGAATCTAATGAAGTTGCTAATAGTCTAGCTAAGAGGGTTAGAATTGATAAAGTAGATCAATATTGGATCTTAGATTTCCCTTTTTTGGTTAAAATCTCTGATTAGAGAAGAACTGAATGTAGTCCTACATTAATTCCTTTTCCATGAAATTTCTTTATTATTAAAAAAAATACTATATGGCGCACCTACCAAAATAAATGCGGTGTTTCCCTTTAAAACGTTGTATACCCCAACGAAACCTCATCATTGATCGCCCATTTCCCCTTGATTGGATGGGATCCGAGGGACAATATGTCTTTGTTGTGCTTGACGAAAGCAAAATCCTAACAGGAAAAGGAAAGCATATATATGTGTGGGAGGATCCATGGACACTCTTAGATGGACAAGGTCGGACAAGATTTGCGCCATTTTCTCTGCAAAACCCAAACGTAATGAATTTAAGTCTAATATTTTGATGGTATATTTTTCTTATAAGACTCTACATTCCTATAGAAAATGAACACAATTAGAGATGTATAAAACCACCATCTACCCCTTTGAATATCAGCCGTTCAAAATTAACGGTAGATGTATAAGATCGGTAGATAGTCAGGTTTGTTATCTCGAATTGCATTCATTTTTGACAGGAATATAAAATCTTATAATAGGAACATATACTACACCCGTTTTTTCAGTTATTTCCAAAATACACCCAACATCTGTTAAACCGTTAAGTCCCACTTTGTTAAGATCTAGCCATTCATCTGTCAAAACTGATTAACGATTGAGATTTATTTAGACTGCAAATTACTGCTTTACCCTAACTGAGAAACAAAATGGGACAAGAACCAAAATCGCATTTTTTTTCTTTCGTTTCTTCCGTATTTCAGATTGCTGCTCTCGTCTCAAGAGAAAATTAGAGAATTAGGGATTGGGCTTTTGTTTAAAATCGACGATTTCTGAACTTGAAGAAGAATCTAATAAGTTCAAGACGTGATGAAGAAAAAACCAGAGAAGAACAAGATAAAGAGGTAGGGTGTTCCGAACCGAAACCCTAATTACCCTAATTGATGAACCCATCTCGATGATTTTTGGTTGTTAATTTGCTTCTATTTTTTTATCGTTTTGAACCCTATTTTTTTTTTTTTGATTTGGGTTTTCTGTTAATTTTTCATGATTTGGTTGATTTAGGTGTAAATATGGATGTGGGATTTATTGAAATAATCTGTTTATGATGATTTTGTCATGGGTTGTCATAATTATGTACGATAAAAGTTTCAATTTCGATATATGAACTTAATATAAAATTATCATGATGTTTTGATTATGAATTCTATTGTTGTCAATAGGAATATTTAAGTATGAAATTGGAATGTGTTTGTGAATTAGTTTGTAGAGATGGTGGCAGTCTTTAGTCTGAATTACACCTTTAATATTTTTGAGTTTTGGTTGCAATAAGAAAGTGTCAACCTAAATTGATGAATGTTTTTTGTTACCCTCACCTCACCAGTATTTAAGGTTATCATATTTAGATTTCTTGCCGGTAAGTGTATTGAATAGGAATTGCATGATAGATTTCTTCTGTTGGTATTATTTGTGTGAGCTTTATTGAAGGTAGTCAGCTTCATCGTATGTTTTGTGAGTGTGTGCAAGATCTTGTTATTGCTGGTGCTGCTGTTACATTTATTTGATGATGATTAAAGCTAGGTCAGGTGTGATTCTTCTTGGGACAGTGAACATCTCATTGCTATTATTCATATTTTATTTCTTTTGTTATGCGAATGGGGTTGTGTGATGTTTTTCGATTAGAATGCTACATTTGAGAATGTTACAGCTCCTTTACTGTTGGTTGTCATTGACCTTGTTCACCTATGCATTCTATTGTTCTCCTATGTCTATCCTGCTACAACTATTTCTCATAATTCAGTCTTAGTACCTCTTTTCCATGCATCAACTATTACTGATCCTGCTATAAGTATTGATGTGGTAGATTGTGTGTTATGTGTATTACGGGGATATAAGTGTTGATGAAGTTAACATACAACCACTACACCATATCCAAGATTTTGCAACATTTAGTTTTTCGAATTTACACCGGATATTGACGTTGCAGACATTAATCCGTTGCTCATGACCATAAATGTGTTGCACTAAATCGAGAATATTAGAAATAAAAATGAAAATAGGACACGCTTGCCTTTGTCAGAGTAGTTGGGGGCTTAAATGTCTATCCTAAGTGATAATACATAATTATTCTCCTTATTCTTTTATTTTTTTCTTTCTTTTCTCCGTCCCTCTCCCTCTCCCTCACCCAAAACTTATCTTGTTCTCCGCCATTTTTTTGTCTTTTCTTCTCAGTCAATATCTACGACATCAAAAGTTCAAAACCCTCTGTCTCCCTTAGCCAAAACTGATTTTCTATCCTCTTTTTTCCATCTTTTTGAACCGAAACCAAGTTTTCAGAAATCAAAATATCTCTCCTAAACCCTAATCTCATAAACTTATGTTTCAGAAATCAGAACTAATCTTTCAATAACTCAAATTGTTGGTGTTAAGAGACTGTATAAATTGAAAGAAACTAGAAATTTGTGTTTATCCCAGCTATGAATGTTATTGAATCTGTTACCGAGAGCAAGGTATAATTTCTCTATCAGAAATTTGATTTCTTAGATCTGATATCTAGATTTACTACTTGTTTAATTATATTTTGGGTTTTTCTGTTAACCGTTATCGTAATTTGGGTTTGCTTTAATATTCGTGGATTTTTAAATTTAAAAATTTGTTCAGTTTTTAGCTATTTTATTCCGCATTTAGTTTTGGATAAATTCAGACTAAATCTCAATTTAGTACTCTATAGGATCATGGGTAGTCGTTGTTTCTACTAATAAAAATGTTTTTTTTTAATCGAAAATCGGTATGCTTTGTATTCAGCATTTGTTTGGGCTCGTATAATTGTGAATGAAATTGATCCAATATGTGCTCTTTAAGTCTTGACCTTGGAAGATGCTATTTTAGAAGCTGACATTTTTGTTACAACCAAGAAACAAAGATATCATTATGGTTTGAGACATGAAAACATGAAAAACAATGTTCTTTTTTGCAACATTTGTCATTTCTATAATGAAATTGGTGTGTAGTCCCTGACTTTGAAAACAATGTCTCTTTTGGTCCAGTAGTTCAGGGCAGCCAAAGAGTCTTATCTTAACAGGGAGATGCAAGTAAGTTTGTGGTCATCTGTTTGTATTTTATGTTTTCTAACTACTTCTTTGTTTCTATACTAGTACAAGCAGTAAACAATGAAGAAAAATAGAAATGGGGGTCTGTCTATTCATCTAATTGTCGTTTTGGTGTACGTTGAATTTCTTTAACACTTACTCTACCAAAAATTCACTATAAAAAGGGTTAGCCAGCTGCTACGCTGTAGACAATTCTGAGATATTTTAACTTACTTGATAAGAAAAACGAAAATGACTCTTAGTCTGTGGAATTGTGTGATGCTACGGAAAATACAGAGGTTATCTACTTTCTCTGACATTGCTTCTTTGAGCTTTGCTTTTTGTATATCCATGTGAAGGAGTTTAATCTCTATGCAACGGAAAGAAATCATAGTATGGAAGCCGATGGAACAACTCTCACTTATCTTATAAAACACACAATTTGTAAAGAAAACAATGCACTCTATGATCATATTGAGGACTCAAATATGTCGTCGCAATATAAACAAATACCATGTTCGGGTAGTGAAGGTGGTTCCGCAACAGGTTTGGCTCTACTGCTTAATTTCATTTTGTAATCCATGAGGAATGAAATGAAAAATGTTATGTTCTTTCCATTGAAATGAAAAATGTTATGGTATATCGCTTCCATTGTATCATTTTTCCAAACTAAAGAGAAACATCTTTTGTATCTCCTTCTTTCTTGGAGATGTTTCATAGGTGGCTGGTGCTAACCCTGTTCAAATCACACGTGGTTGCTAAGCTTAAACTAATATCAAAAGAGGCAAGTTTCAAATGTTTCGTTTGTTTGTTTGTTTGTTTTTTTTTTTTTTTTTTTTTTGTTTGTTTTTTGTGTGTTAGGTGCTATCTGTATGTAGGGTATAATGCAAGTGTTGTCAGCATTCCAAGGGATTGTAAAGTTTGATGGCTTTCAAGGAGCTTGCAGATGTGGCTGATGTTAGTGCAATATTACAATTTTCTGTGAAGTACGCATTCTTGGTCAAGCCGTGTTCTTAAAAACATGTTCTTTGCAAAACAATACTTGTTGCCAATCATTTTAGTCTGATTCGGGATGGCCCATTAAAGATGAGAAAGAATTTGATGAAACATCCATTTTCGTGCTTTGGATAATTTTGTATGCACCATTTGCTTGGATTAATCTGTATGATCTGTTTGTCACGCTTTACTGTGAATGCTTAATTGTTCTTGTATTTTCTTGTCCAGTTTTTGAATTGTACACAAGTTACATCAAAAAATTATCCAGAGACGAGAAATAAATTATCCAACCTTGATGGAATCCTTTTTAATGATTATTGTTATACTTATGTTTGCGTTTTTACAAAAAAAAAATAAAAAAATTGTTTAGTGCAAGTGCATTGTGAGTACTTTGGCATATGTTTCTAATCTCTACAATTACTGGCCTGCAAAATCTGTATACGGTGGTGGTTCTTGTCTTGTTGTTGGTTGATTAAGGAGTGTTTACATTTGTCAAGAATCACTTTGTGCAACCGGTGAAGACTAGTCTGCCGAACCTAGTGAAAAGCCGAAGCCCTTCTGAGCTCTTCTTGATTTCGGTCTTCGAAGAACTACTAACGGAAATCGTATATTTGGTGCTCTTAAGGTAACATCATCTCTTCACATTGTGTTTTCTAGAGTTGTATGCTGCTTTTGCCATTATTTGTTGTTCATTTTTCCTCTAGATCCTATCTTCTCTTAGTTACCGTGGTTAAAAGCTAATCATTACTTTACAATTGTATGGAGGAATTGACATTCCTCACAGTGACAAGGTTCTTTGGTTTGAAGGGTGAAGGTAAAATAGATGCCGCATTGGACCTTGAGATTCGCTGAAAGTACACCTTTGGTGGTCATGTTGGTACATACATGAGGGTGCAAGCAATCGTGGTGCTTCAATTTCATTCTTTTTCATGAAACAATCCTGTAGCAGGTTTCCATACCACTGGGAATTCAAGCTATTTATAAGAAAATGCAATTAGCTATCCGTGTCGATCCTACTGCAAAGAAAACTGAGAAGAAAGCTCCCAAGGCCCACAAGAGGTATAGAACTACACTCATTCCATTTCAAAGCTTCCAGTTTCATTAAAACAAAGAAATTTTGGATGTTCATCTTCGTTTCTTTTTCTTTGTACTCTTATCCATTGACAAATTATTTAGTTTTGTTTGTCTTAATGGAGAAAGACCTTGTTAGGCCTTTTGGATCGTTACAAGTGGAGAATCATATGCAACTGGTATTTGTTAAGTAGTAGTAACTTATTCTAGCATTTCATAATAGTTATTGATCTCACGACTATTTTTGGTTCTTTTTCTTCGTAATTCCCTGTGTGTTCACATGCACAATATTCTATGTTGCATTGTGTAGATGCCCCATGATGTTAGAACATCGACTGGTGGAAAATCAACTTTTAAATTTGTTTGTTACTATCGAGCTAAAATTTGTTACTGCCAACTCACTTCTGATATGATCTACTAATCTGGACCCTATGTAATTACAGGTGACGGTGAAGCTAAACCAACTGTACAAGGAAATGAAAGATGGATATGCAACATCAGATGGAAGGATCTCACTCCAAAGTAAGCACTTTTTTGGTGTAATAATTTTTTTTAGTATCAAGTTATTTGTTTGATCTTCGACCATTAGATTTTTTTTAAGGGCATTCTTTTAGGTTTGAATGTAAATTATGCCGAAAAGAATGTTATAAGACTATTATAAAAATCAGGATTGATTGCAACATGGGTTTGTAATACAGGAATTTCAAATATACATATTTTTATTTATTTATTATTTTCTTGTGGTTCTCATATCTGTGTTGATGGATTGTGATGACAAACTATATGTTCATATGAAAAACTGGGTCTTCCGGTTGATCTACAATGGTATATGAAGGAGCAGAATATATATTCAGGTGCTGAAATCTACAGAATAATCGTCTGGAATTTATTTTTTTTAGCCTGTAAATATTTTTGCAACGGATATAAATGTTGCAAAAATTAGGCTAATACGTTGCCTAAATTAGTGTAACCGTTGCTCAAATTTAAGAATCCGTTGCTCAAATTGGAAAATAAAACGTTGTTAAACCAGTTCACCAACGTTTATATACGTTGCACAAAAATTTGCTACGCCATATTACCAACAGATATTAGCGTTGGTTAAATTAATTGCAACGCGTATATCCGTTCCAAATCGGTTATTTTGGTGTAGTGAACATGGAGCTAATGGTGGTAAATCCGATGAACATGAAGTTAATGAACAATAAGCAGGTAATTGTGGAAGATCCGATGAAGAGGAAGTTAATGAACAACAGGGACATGGACCATGTAATGATGTCAAATCCTCGTAACGAACCTCACCTAGATGCATAACATGGAGATAATGTTGGTGTGCTAATGGCTGAAACATCACTAGATGCGCAAAATGGCTTAGTACCATTAGGGATTATGGTTTGCTGGAGTGAGACAATAGAGAATTGGACCCTATTTCTCCAACACTTGACAAATTGATTTTGTATATGTTTATCTTTTGACAAAGTTTGGATCTGTTTCTTATTGTCTTGTTATTTTTCTGAGTCGACTAGGTTATTCACTCAGTTGAACTCGACCGAGTTTGCCCCATAGGGGTTATTCAGACTTTTTCATGTGTTGACAGCTGTACATAACGTACACATAACGATAGTTAGCCTTTTTTTAATTCAAAAACGGACGGAATTATCGTAATGGGTGTATTTTAGAAATATTGTAAAAAACGGGTGTATTTTAGAAAACACATTATCAAATGGGTGTATATTAGAAAAAGCCCCAAAACAAATATGTGAAATTGTTTTCATTCGAAATTGATTTCATTCCCTCAAAACAAACACGCTTTTGGTTTGAGACCCAGTCAATATTTCCAATTCAAATGTGTATTCTCTGTTCTCCATGATTTATAAATGGGGATACCACTATTAGCGGGGATAATACCAATTCAGCGATCCGACGGTCAGGATCTGTTAAAATTTATTTGTCCTATATGGATTGGTTAACATTTATTTGTCCTATATGGATTGGTCACCCCCAAGTAATACTGGTATCCCAATATAAATCGTGCTTTTCTCTACAAAAAGTACATGTACAATCAAATGCATCATTTAGTTTCTACATGGCTCGCGCTGGTCAACACTTACTCTAAATAAAGCCAGACATAACAAAAAAAGACCTAAAAGACATACGATAAGCCTTTAACTTAGCTCTTATTTGCAGTCGTTTTGACAACCCTCCTCACTCTTCGAGCGATGAGAATCTGAATCTTAGCTCTTTAGTCTCTAATACTAATATTAGTTTTAATAATGTAGTTCCTATGGTATTTCTTTCTCGTATGAGAGGGTGGAGGACCCCATTGGCCCGTTGCCTATCCCTATGATAATTAAAATAGCTTCATTTGAGTCGTCTGGATTTTATTGATATCGCCTGATTCATCTAGATCTGATTCAATATACAAATAAGTGACTTGTTTCCCTTAGGCAGTTGGGGCATATTGTTCCCCGACTCAAACGGATCTAGTCAAAATTAGGTCTGAGTCAGTCAAGCAACGAATGGACGAAAACTTAAAACAGACATCTGACTCAATCTCGAGTCGTATCCGATTACTTTCCAACAAGTTTGGTCAACCAAAATTCGTCCAACAATACACAACACACGTGAACAAAGTGTACCAGCGGTGGTTGGTGTAGTCGTTGATGTAAAAAGAAGAACCAACTGAGAAAGAAACTCTCTCCACAGAAAAATATTCGCAGTCTAGAAATTCTTCCTCATCTCATCATCAGTAAGTACTTTGAAACTGTGATTTCCGCTCTCGTTTTCGTCGAATCTTAAGATCTTTATTTCAGATTTTGATTGTAATTCGCAGTTTTCAGTTCAATTTTAGGTCAATTTTATTCCCAATACCGAAATGGGAGACGACAATAACAATGATTTCACTTTTCCCGTCAATCAAAACCTAATCGAACAACTACCTGATGAAGTTCCAGATATCAGTGGCGTCACATTGAAAGAAGATTTGGCAAGCAGTTCTAGTAATAATATTGATGGTGATGCTGATGCTTCATCTAAGAAGGTTCAGAAGGAGGTTGGTTCATTATCATTTACTGTTGTTGATATGTCATCTACTAAACCTAAGGATCCAGTGTCAAAACAAGTGATGAAAGAACCAATTGTGGATGAGGTGGAGGAGGTGTTTACGACTAGAAAGCCTATAGTTCGGTCGAAGGTTCCGTTTGAGAAAGGATATAGTCAAATGGATTGGTTAAAGCTTACAAGAACACATCCTGATCTTGCAGGTAATCAATTCGTTACAATTCATGCTTTGTCTTTTTTATGATGCCCTGTCCCAATTAGTGTAGTGAAGAATAAACACAAAAATTTTCAGCTAGAGAACAACTCATTAAATTGATTTTCTTGTGTTGCTTATGTGTAAAGATTTTGGTGAAGATTGTGATGCTTTTCATATAGGGAAGATCTCGGTGGCAAATTTTTTAGCTAGAGAACAACCCGTTGAATTTGATTTGCTTGTGTTGCCTAAGGCATCGTATTTTGGGTTGTATAGCTATCGCCTTTAAGGGAATGTGTGGAAACTATAAATGTTAAGGAATGCGTTGCTGATGTACTCTGGAAGTATCTTAATATTTAGGATGCTGGTGTCTTGTGTGAATATCTGAATGTGTTTTACAAGCTATGTAAGGGAGAAACGGTTGGATGTCTCTGTCTAATAGTGTCTATGATACTTCTTAAGGAAAAGAATAGTGTGGTAATTGGTTTTTGTCAATAGATTATTGCATCCTACCATGTTAAATATGGAAATGAAAGTGCTAGTTTTGTTTATTTGTTGATTCAGGCTGTTCATTGAATGTTGCTGAAAAGTTCATTGTCAAATCAGATTTTTGTTAAGTGTTATATATTTGTATCTTTCCTTATTGGATACCTATCAAATTCTGATTGCTACTCTATTTCTCGTATCTTATTCGTTTTAGGATTGAAAGGAGCATCTAGCAAAAGGCTCATTACCATGGATGAAGTTAAGCAACATCGGAAAGAAGGTTCGATTTGGACGGTTTTGAAAGGTCGTGTGTACAACATAACACCCTACATGAACTTTCATCCCGGAGGTACATATTCTTATATGCAATTTTCTAAGTTTCCTGTGCGTAGGCCGTAGTTGTCTAATGACTTGCATTGTTAACATCAATGGTGCAATACTTGGAACTTGGAAAGTTACTGGTGTAGGAGTGGTCCAGAAAAACTGTTCAGCATGAGTTGTGCTTCTCGTTTAAGTACCTTAGGATATAGGCTGGATGCATATAAGCACGTATAAGGTCCAAAGGATGTTGAAAATTCTGTTCTAAACAATGGGTATGAGTTTGTGTCTGGACTATTTCTACACCAGCACCTTGAATCACCAAAATTACTTATGGATTAAGAACTTTATCTGGTTCTTTGTTGTTGTGTTCATTTTGATTGTCGCCAATTTTGTACCTCCAACTTTAATATGGTTGCTTGTAGTCTTTCATTGACCTTAGGTAATCTGGCATTTTAGCTTACATTCTTCAGTTTTACACTTATTGCCTTTTGTAACAATGATGGACTAGTTCTGCTCGTCTCTCAGGTGTTGACATGCTAATGAAGGGAGCGGGAAGAGATTGCACTTCTTTATTCAGTATCCTTGAACTGTTACTCTTTCTTTACAGAGTCTTTAGATCTGATTCTTGAAGTTACTAACTCATACTTTGAAAAGCATGTACGAACAACGATACTTGGACCACATTTGCTGCCTACATGATGGGGCGGTTAATGTGCACTTGCCCTTCGGTTGATGGATTTGTGCCATCTATTTCGTTTGTGCCCGTGTAGCTAACATGTCATGTATACAGGAGCGGCGCAATGTGATAAGCTAGCAATATAGTCACAGTAGGCTAATAGCATTGTTCTATTGCTTTACAAGTAATATTGTAAAAATGCCCTGCACAAAGAAACTTCACAGGCCTTTTCTCTGTCAGGGATTTTTTATTTATTTTTTAATTAGAAATGAGATCCTTAACTTGATTTTGCTAGATAAGTATCATGCGTGGGTAAACTATGAATTTATGCTGGAGAAGTGCTTAGTCGGTACGTTAGATGAAAGAAGACAATGAAGAGAAGATTGCGCTTGAATGCAGTTGTCTGCTTCTTTATCATCATAAACATGATGAATCCCCAATTGTAAGTCTTGGAATTATTGGATACCATATTTTGGTTCTAAAACATATTGGAAATGCACTTGTTAAACTTGGCATTCAATTAATGGATAAATATGATACTTATACTTCGCTTTCTCTTATTAAAATAAAATCTTGTATGGCTAGCAGACTGTAAATCTGCAATGCTTCTGGATATTATAATAAACTTGTGATTTTTCCTCTACTCTTCATGGTCATTTAATAGAACTGGATAACATACTTGGTAACTGGCTTCAGTGTTTGGTTGTTATCTGGTTAAGACCAATAGTCTCTGAAAACAGGGCATAAAATCCCTCGAGGGAGGCTTTGGGGAAGTCATTGCCTTGTTTGGTGGTTTTCAGGAGCGTGTTTCAAACACTACCCAGAAAGTCTCAAACCTTTAATTAAAGCATATATGGGTTTGTTTCTATCTCGTGCAAGAATGTTCAGATTTGCGTAGTTAACAAAATGTTTGAGCACTGCTTAATCGTCCAATTCAGAACTGCTCAAAACACATTTTAACTTGATTTTCTTATCCATATTGCTGTGTTTTAGGGTTGCAGAAGGCTTCCCAGGGGAGATTTACATTGAAGTTCGATCGTCTGGAGAGTGGAAGGAAGGATACACAGTGAACTACACTAAAGTTTTAATGTACCCTCCTCAAACTCCTTAGAACTTTCGAAACTTCAATTCTTGATTCTCTTCTCGCACTGCTAATTATGCACTGAATTAATTATATCTTAATACAAAGTGTTACATATCTTCTCCTTGTCTGTTTATGCTTGATTCCCTTTGATATGTGCTGGATTAGTGAATTATAAATCTGAGTAAAACGTTCTTAAAAAATATTCTAGTTTTAGAATGTTAAATAGAAAACTCCTAAACTAGAACCCCTCACATACAAACCATCACTTTCTTTGTTTATTGTTATTATTACATACATACTAGAACTATCAATCAATGCTTTACTTTAATATACCAAACAAACACCGCACCCAAAATCCAAGAACGAAAAGGAAAATAGGGAAACCAAGATTGAAAATGGAAAAAGAAAAAATTTCACACACACAGAAAAATTAGACTCAGGTTACTTGAAGGGTCTCCTCCCAAGATGAGCAGGTAAAGATACAGTAGAATCCACACTCACATTTCCTACAGAATGCACAGGCTGATTCTTTCCTAGCACAGACCTGGAGCTGGAGTCCTTGCTTGAGAACAAAGGACTCTTGCCCCATCTCATAGATCCAATGCTTTGAGTTAAAGGAAATGAAAGCCGTCTCTTTTGCTCGCGATCTGGAGTTGCTAGTAATCTGTCTTTAGGGTTACTATGAGATCTTACTTTAGCTTGAGCAGAAACAGTTGGTGTCATATAATTTGGAACCGAGAAAGGTGGGCAACTTGTCAGACTGTCATTGTCTCTTAATGGATAATCACCTCCCATAACAGATCTAGGTTTTGGATGTTTCATTGGTGTACCTGGTTTATTTGGCAGCGGTGATCTGCTGCTTGATAGATGAACTGGTGTTCTAGCCATAGATCCAAGAGGTGATTTTGGTCTCGGTGTTAGAGAATCGAGATTTTCTAATCTAAAACTTGGTTGCTTTGAGTTACCAGTTTGAGGTCTTGGTGTGGCAGAACCAGTACCTTGGCTCCATCTACGAGGTGGTGTCACATCATTCCTAAGTTGTTGAGACTGAAATTCAGAAAATTGTCCGTCCTTGGTTTGTGTAGATTGAACTTCAGAAAAGCGATTGTTTTTCAATTGTGTGGATTGAATCTCAGACTGATTTTCAGGAAGTTGTCGTTCTATCCAATTCCACCACCATGGAAAGCCACCTGACCGAATCTCCATTAAAGCTGATTGAGTTGATTTTGGACTAGCTTTCGAAGACTTTTGGGATGGCAAAGAAAGAAGAAAAGTTTATAAGTATCTACTAGTAAGTGTTGAATAAATTGCTAATAGATAAATAAAATATAAAATGTATGATTTACCTGATGTGAATGAACATAGGCTAGGGCTCTTTCTCTCTTGATGATAGCATCTACCTTTCGTTGCAGTCTTGCATCTAGTTCTTCTTTTGTTAGTACACTATCATCCCAGTTTTCTTGTCCAGCCTACATAATGACATCATTCACATGGTTTAGTAATCATCTTTCATTATTAGTTACAAACATCATATAAGAAGTAAAATCAATACATAAAAGTTACTGGTGTGGTGTCTAAGGATCCAGAACATAGATATAAAACCAAAAATCAGGATTAAGACAAGCAACACAAATGTTAGTTTAGCATGATCTGTGAATACAGGTTGTAGCCGAAACGAAACAACACAAGTTCTAGCACAAAAGGTGGTTGATCTTTGAGTCAGGAAGAAAACTTACTGTTTGAGTTAGGATCCATCTGGCCATGTTGTTCTCAAGTTCTTTATCATTATTGTGTACATCACTGCGATGTTGGGCTTGATTTTCCAATGTGTGGATCCTTCTCGATTGTATCTGAGTTTGAACTTTTACAAGTAATTGCATGTATTTCATGGCGTTCATCGTTTGTCGCTTCACACTCTGTCCTCTAACCACCCCTTGAAGTCTCATCAAACCTTTCAAAGCTCTGAAACTCCTCCTTGCCTGATTCACGAAAAATTACACATTATCTAGTCAGAACTTCTATCTTTTAAGCTAGTTTTACCTACCCTTTGTGTGGGTGTTTTAAGGTCGATAATAAACTGTAAACACGGCATCTGAAATCACTTCTGTTAGTGGTACATGTTACTTGCTTGTTTTTTAGTAGAATTTTCTCTAATCATTTTATGGTGTCGTCAGAAAAATACAGCATATGTTTGGTCATATTCCTAGCTGATGATGGTTGCACTACATAATAAGTTTTCGTTAATGTTTGACTGAAACTGATGGTTCAAGAGAATCCGACAAAACCAAAAAGTTGAAGAGAATATGACAAAACCAAAAAGTTGATAGACAAAAAGACCAACCATATAACCCCTGTAGATTGTTTGTATTTTGGTGGCTGCAATATGCTGCTGTTCTATGGTAGGTGGTATTCTGTAATTCTTGGTTGTGCTGGTGTTGTAGCTTCTGCTGCTGCTGCTGCTGTTGTTGTTGTTGTCGGTTTTTGTAGCGGCAGTGGTGGTGCTGCCGTTGTTGGTTCTAGTGGTGGGATTATTATTGCTGGTGGTGGTGTTGCTACTGCTAGCATTGTTGGGTTTTCTGGGGGTGGCAGTGTTGCTGGTGCTGATGGGGACAGTAGTGGTGTTGCTGTTGCTAATGCTACTGCTAGTGCTGCCATTGTTTTTGTTGTTGCCCTGATTGATTTGTTCATAATGTTGAACAACTATTGAAGGAACAGACGGTACCCTACGTTGATCTGTAGATGATAAAATGGGTTGTGCCAGCTGCCGCTCCTTTTCTGCATCTCCAAGTATTTTCTCAATACTGCTTGGTTCTCTGTAAAGAGGTATAAAAGATGTTGTTTCTCCATTTCTTAACTTTCCCAATCCCCATTTCTTTTTCTTGCCTGTACTGTTCTTTTCCAACTCCTGTCATATAATTGAGCCCTATTATAAGAACTTCTGGATAGCGCAAGATCAAGTTATGAATGAAATCAATTATCAAAAGAAAGGATACTTACATTTGCTACTTTATCTTTGGAGTTTGGGGAGAAAACCTTTTTGATTGCAGAAAACCAATTTCCTTTCTTGCCCATTCTTTTTCACATCACTAGTTTTAACCTGCGACAGAGTAAACAGTCAATTCATGTTTCCATCATAAAACCTCATTCATCATAACAATTCACTGGTACTCATATGTTCCGGAGACATTTCTCATATGTTCCGGTGAATTCCTCTTTTCAGCTTTTTGAACAACCAGATTCACTGGTACTCATATCATATGTTCAGGTGACATTTTTCTGATGGTTGGCTATCCGATAAATTCCAGAATTCAGTGGCTGCCTTAAAGTTGACCCCAAACCTGTTATGCTTAGTCAGAGCTAAGAGTAAATTGTACTAACACAGGAACTCAAATTAACCTGTAACATGGAAGTTGGGTGTTCTAATTCTTTAAGCTTCGGAATTAGGAAGTTGTTGGGACAACATATCTCACCTATCTCACCAACCCTGTGAGGGTTAGGAAAACAGTTAGTTGGTAGAACAAGATATCTCAACAATACTTGAACTCTTCATTTTTGTTTGCATCAAACTAAATTTCTTTGACTCCAATTTTGTATTTGCATGAGCTGAATATAACTTTTTCCTTGACAGAACTTTCAAGGTCTAATTCTCCTTTGATAATCTCTCTGTCTCCATCTCTCAGAAATCCCAAGTCCAAAATTCTTAATTTCACATAATTCAAGCAATTCACAGCCTAAATCACAATTCTACAAGATACCCACTAACACAAAAAAGTAGTAAAATTGAGGACCATATACACAATTCTTAACTTTCTAAAAGAATTAAAGACACCCAAAGAGAGATTAAGAGTAATTCACAAAACTTGATCAATTATTTGAATTAGTACCTTCACCACTACTTTTGTCCTTCCAAGCAGCTTTTTGTAACCTCACCAAAACCTTATGCAGCTTTTGTCCCTTTGATGATCAAACCCAAGAAGTAGAGAGAGAGAAAGAGGAAGAGATAGAGAGATAGAAAGAGGGAGAGATAGAGAGATAGATTGAGAGAGATAGAGAGATAGATTGAGAGAGAGAGAGAGATAAGATAGATTAGTAGTAGTGATCAAGTGATAATCCTTCTAGTTCTTCTCTTCTCTTCTCTTCCTCCTTGATGGCCTCTCATGAGCAAAAATCACTTCAAGAACCAAGAAACTTTTGTCTTCTCCTCCTTCATATAACCCTTCCCCCTTTCCTTTTAGTAGTTGTATTGGATCCTATTTTTTCACCAACTCTGAATCTAATTCTTCCTACTTGTAAAGATTTACTTTTTCCATCTTCTTCCCTCTTTCTGCCTTTGAAACTCTCTTTTTCTAGAGGCAGAGAAAGAGTCAAAATTGTTAATATATTTTCATTGGTGTTGTTTGGGTTGATATGATGATGAAGGTTGGCTACTTTTTCACTCAACAAAAAATGAGAACCAACCTACCAAACAAAGAACCAAACTTGACGAGTAGAAAGCTTAGTTAGACAGCAATACCCACTTTAAGAAAAAACAGTAGTTTTTGTCCATCTTTTCCTTTTCTGTTGATTTTTCTCTTTTAATTGCTAATAGTTTATTGTGGTTGTGTTTAGACTTTAAGAAGAGATAACGAAGAAGATGAAGAAAAAGAAAGTTAGGAATAAGTTGGGACACCTACTGGTGCTACCCATGAGGAAAATGGCTGAAAACTGCATGTGGTTGGCCACTCAATTCAATTACGTCCTCAGTTAGTGTTTTGAGTTATTAATAAGGTCACAAGTTTGGCATTGACAGTCACTACAATGTATGAAAACAGCATGTGGTTGGCCGCTGCCTTTATAACAATTTAACTGTTACCTTTAATACGAAAAAACCAAAAAAGCAAATAAAAAATTGGGCATTTTTGAGGACTGTATATAGCAACTTAGAAGAAATTACCAAGGAACGATGGCTTTTTTCCTATTGCTTATTATGCAGTCACGGATGCACAAAATTATAAAACATCATTGTGTAAGACAATTTCATTAACTTTTTTAATTAAATTATCAACAAACCTTAAGTTCCTCTCCTCTCTTAAAAAGAAACCTATTATAGGGGCTCCAAACATTTGGTTTTGAGGGCTCACATGATGACAAAATCGGGTTATGAAATAGTAATCAACAAAACCCCATATCTAACTATTTTTTGTAATGACAAAATACCCTCCATGAATTATAAAATAAAATTTATTATCTTTTTTTTCTCTTTTCATTCATAAATCATGATGAAAATGATGATCATATACAAAAAAAACTAAATCTATTGTCTTCTCACTCTCTTTTCATTCATAAATCATGATGAAGATGATGATCATAAAAAAAAACCTATTATTTTTCTTTCTCTCTTGTTCTTCTCCGTCGTGATGAAGATGACGATCATAAACAAAAACAACTAAGAAAAACCCATCACTTATTTTTTTCAAAAAAACAGCTTTCAAGATCTTTTCTAGGTTGGGAAAATTCATATTTCCCAATCAGATCTGCCTACGGTTGGGAAAATTCATACTTCCCAACAGTAGACAAGCCATCGATTTATTTGGGAAAATTCATATTTCCCAATCGTAGACAAAGCCTACTATTGGAAAATTCATACTTCCCAATCAGATAGGCGATTCAAATCTACTATTGAGAAAATTCATATTTCCTCATCAGACTGCCTACGGTTGGGAAAATTCATATTTCCAACAGTAGACAGCTTCAAAACGTTTTTTCAAAAACCCAATTCGATCGATTTCGCTTATCCATGCATTGAAACCAATTAAATAAGATGGGTTTTTGATTTTTACCTTATTGAAGTCATTGCGGGTGGATTAAATGGTGTTAATCGATAATGAATTATTTTGAGAATTGACGATTAATCGAAGAAATAAGCGATGGAGGTGACTGGGAAGAAGAAAATAGAAGAATTAAAGGAGATGAATGAAAACAAATTAGTTTTAGGTTTTCAATATTTAATATGTTAACGGTATTTTAGTATTCTTCTTATGAATTAGGTCCCCTTATCTTTATTGTAGGATATTTGAATCCTTAGAAGCCCTCAAAACTCTTTTCTTGGAGCCCCTATAATAGGTTTCCTTAAAAAGAGATACTTTCACCGTTTACATAAACTGTAAGAAAATACACAGAGACGATATGAATGCTTCACTTTTCATTTCTATGTAGTCCACGGTATTGTTACTATCCGCTCATCATTCGTTTCTGATCTTTACCTCCACGCCCGTTTTCTGACCGTTCCAACGACCAAATAATTACATGACTGGATATATATACTATATCTTCCAGCATAGGTAGGTCAAGGCAAATAAAGTCCATTGCTTTATACCTCCAATTATAGAGCGTCATAATGACGATTTCTCCTTCCTGGTTTCTAAAGTACTGTACAGAGTACAAAGCCGTTTTACTTACAGTATAATACTTCAATATTCAGTAAGACTTTTTGCTTTCAAATACTATATATAAATAGACTTTACAAACTATACGTACCTTTAAAATTAATCCATATGGAGCAGAAGATGGAAATCACAGCAATATCTATACAGAGTATGCAGTCATGAATATAAAGTAGGGAAGGTACACATGACAGCAATATTGCTGCTGTAAGTCGGACCATTTTTTTTTTTTTGGTTGGTTGGTGATTTTGTAGTGATCAAGTAGGGAGCATGTGGTTTCAGGCGAAGCTGACAACTACCTAATTGGATCAGAAGGTTATATGACATATGAATTGTGAAGTGAAGCAATGTGGGATCTGAAAGACTTACTAGTTGAGTGAAATTCATTTATCCATTTGGATTTCTTTTATATATTATTTATTCATTTTCTAAATTTCAATACATGTGTACTTCTTTTTTTTTCTTTTTTTTTTTTTTTTTTTTTGATAGAAAGAGAGATATTTTTAGATGAAAGAATGTACAATGAAAACTACTAGAGGTAGCTAAACTGAAAGAAGAAAGTGTAGAAATTACATAAAGAGACTATCCCAATTTTGGATAGTATAAGAGCAGTTAAGGTGTGCTAGAAAACCAAAAGCAGTAGCCCAAGCGATTACTAAAGACTTAGCTTCATTTCCTAAGTCAGAGTCAGTCTTGAAAGTATGCTTCGCTTCAAAGGTACGTGCGTTTCTTTCATTCCAAAGTACCCAAACCACAGTAGCTGGAATAAGAGACCAATAATGCTTACCTATGCTAGAAAAATGGTTAAAATCCCAACAAAGAGCGAGATCATATAGATTTCTTGGAAAAGATCATGCCCAGTTAGATGGAGTTAGCTGCAACCAAACCCTATTTGCAACCCTACAGTGTAACAAGATATGATCAGTTGTTTCAAAAGCATCTCCACATAGAATGCAACCATCTTCAAGAATGACACCTTTCCTAGCAAGAACATCAATAGTATTTAACTTCCCATGCACGGCACACCAGATGAGAAAATTTACCTTAGGAGGTATATTTTTCTTCCATACGAAAGAATGAGGAAAATTGTCGACCCCTGCAGTTGAATTCAATTTAGCATACAAATACTTGACACTAAAAACACCGTCTGAGCTAAGTGACCATCTTCTCGTATTTGCCAAACTATCTAAGACCGGTGGAGAAACTCCTATAACTTGCAACATACTAGCAAATTGGTTTGCTTCTGAATTCGAAAATCTTCTTATGAAAGAAAAATTCCAACTTCCATTCACCATGATATGTTCTACTAAAGTTGAAAATTTCATTCGATCCAATTTATATATATCTGGATAAGAAACAAAGAGAGCTGCAGAACCAACCCATTTATCATGCCAAAAAGAGATTAAAGAGCCTGAATGAATAGAAATATTGGAATTATTATTAATAAGCTCTTTTGTATCAGCAATGGTCTTCCAACAAGAAATACCGAAAGGAGAAACCACTTTACTAGGAATCCAGTTAGAGAAGTTACTCCCATGCTTTTCAGTTATTTGAAACCAAAGATGATTCTTTTCAACACCAATATCCAACACCACTTGGATAGTAATGCTATATTCATCAACTTAAGATGCAAAACTCCTAGACCACCTTTCTCTTTTGAAGAAAAAACCAGTGAGTAATTAATAAAGTGGGATGTTTTTGCACCTTCCCTTCGTTCCCAAAGAAAATTCCTAATTTTCTTTTCTAGTTGTGCAATAACAGAAGCAGGTGCTTTAAAGAGTGAAAAATAATAAAGTGGTAAAACAGTCAAAATGTGTTTGATAAGAGTAAGCTTACCTCCTTTTGAGAGAGATATTTGGTTCCAGAAAGACAATATAGAATCAAACCTTGCCAGAACCGGATCCCATAAAGCTTTAGAGTTTGCTTTCGCTCCTAACGACAAACAAAGATAGATAAAAGGAATTGAATCAGTAAGACAACCCAATTCAGTAGCCCAGTTATCTAAGTCCGGAATACAACCAATAGGGATTAATCTTATTTTTGAAGTATTAATTTTCAGACCTGCGATGAACTCAAAACAACGAAGAATAGAAAATAAATTGTGAAGCTCCTCTCTGCTGTTATCTAAGAAGAAGATCGTATCATCTGCATAGTGCAAATGATTTACTAGAATTTCATTTAAAGTGCATGAAAACCCACTAAAAAGCTTCAAGTTTGCTGATCTATCTAAATACCTTGAGAAACCTTCCATGGAAATGTTGAAAAGCAGTGGAGAGATGGGATCTCCCTGCCTAACTCCTCTAGAACTTTTGAAATAACTAAAAGAAGAACCATTAATCAGAACTGAAAAAGACGCAGTCAAATAACAAAATCTAACCCAGTTACACCACTTTGTGCTGAAACCCATTTTCTTCAAAATCATCTCCAGATAACTCCAACTAATTCTATCAAATGCTTTTTCTAAGTCTATTTTACAAATAATACCTGGTACACCAGAAGACAACCTAGAGTCTACCAACTCATTGGCTATCAAAGTACCATCAATGATTTACCTTCCCTCAACATAGGCACACTGAACAGGGGAAATAATTTTGTTCATAACCAGTTTGAGTCTAGAAGATAATACCTTCGATATAATCTTGTACACACTTGTTAACAAGCAAATAGGTCTGCAGTCTTTCACAGTTTCAATACAATCTTTCTTTGGTACTAAAGCAATGAAAGTAGAATTATGTCTAGAATCAATCATACCGGTACTACAGAATTCCTTTACAGTCTCCATAATGTCTTCTTTAAGAAAAATCCAGCATTTGTAGAAGAATAATAATGGGTAGCCGTCTGGTCCAGGTGCTTTATCATGACCAAGATCCTTGATTACTCTATAAACTTCATCTTCCGAAATCACTTCATCCAAAAAAGCGGACTCAGTTGATGAAATTTGATCAAACTGAATACCTTCTAAACTCGGTCTCATTATTTGTTCTTCGGTGAAAAGATCTTTGTAGAAGCAAACAATGTGTTCATGCAACTTAGTCCTATAATCAGTTAAAACCCCATCAATATAAAGTTGTCGAATTCTATTATACCTTCTTCTTGCTGTAGCTGTTCTCATGAAGTCAGAAGTGTTCCTATCTCCCTCTTTAATCCATTTGTTTTTTGAATTTATTTTCCAAGATGTTTCCTCAATGAGAGTAACTTTCTCAAAATCAGACATGTGCTTTAATTTTTCTGCAAGTTGTTCTTCCACCAAATTATTTTCTTCAGCTTCATTGTCAAGCTTCAATACATGTATACAATATTTGCAAAAAAGAAAAAAGCAAATAAAGTATAATAAAAAAAAATAATGTGAACACAACATAAACCGAACGTTGTTGAATTTGTTAATATTGGTTTTGATGATATTTTTACCACATTTAGTAAACTTAAGAGCCTAATCGAACATGCATGATAATCCAACTTCAAATCCTCAACAAAGTTTGGTGTCTAGCTACAAGAATTATAGTTAGCTTTGGCTTTGGATCCAACTTACAAGATGTGTCAAATTCATTTGTGATTTATCCAATTGAATTTCAATTAATTCGGAATTTTATTTTCTAAATTGATTTGTTTTCATATATGCGGTAATTATTATGGTTTAATTTCGCATAATATGTGATCCCATACAGTACAAAAAAAAGAAAATAGAAAAATGAACAATTATCAATTATCAATGACGGACTTCAAAGCACCTTAAAAAAACATTACCGTAGAAAAGGAAAAGTGAGTAAATAACGCTATATTATGGCCTCTCCAAATTGGGGTATACCCAGATTAATTGGGGTATACCTAATGAGACAAAACCTGGGTCATTTTGAAGTAAAACAAGCCACCCCTTAATCAAGCATTTTTCTAAATGGCTAATATACCTTTATTTAATTAACACTAAAAAATTTGATTAGCTTAATTAATTGAGTTTAGATTAAAATTTTGAAATTATGAATTCAGCAAATTAAACCTTTTATCTGTCTTGTGAGTTCGATTTCGATCGACACTTTCAGTTCTAAAAATGTGAAAAGTTGGCAAGGTCGACGATTGAATAAGGTGTCGACTAACTTTAGCCGACATGGTCTACGGATGAAGAAAACGCCGGCTATCTTTGGCCGGAAAGGTGCATGAATGAAGAAAATGCCTACTATCTTGGGCCGGTTATCTTATAATCGGCATATAAATATTTCCTACAATGCCGGCTATCATATAGTCGGCATATAAATATTTCTTACCCTGCCGGCTAACCAATAGTAGGCATACAAAAAAATTCTAACATTGCCGGCTGTCGAATAGTCGGCAATGTAACCTTGCCGACCTTTAGTTATACCCAACATAAAACTAAAATATGGGAAGATGTAATTCACTTTATTCATGCAATTTTGGTTACTACACTGATTGAAACATAAAATCTAACTCCTTGTCGTTGGAACAACGAATGCACTTAGCATGTGCATCAAGCCTTTGAACCCCTAGGCGACCCTAGTGGACGAGTGATAGTCCCGTGAGGGTTTACATAGAGATCTACCCACAAAACCTACACTAAAACCATCAATCTTCGTCAGAGGAATCCCAGTCCGATCCACCCTCCATGAAGTCCGGGGCATACTCCGGGATTTTGGATACCATGAATTGATAGCTTGCATCGAATGCGAATGCTTCACCCTTTTCCTCCTAATAGCGCGCTTTGACGACTTCATGCTACAAAAATACAAACACAAACTTACTTTGTTAGACAACATGGATTACGTAAAATAAACCACAAAAATACTTACAAATTGTTCAATGGACAATCCAAAGTGGCTATCGTTCAAAATCGGTTTTTGGATATCTAAAAAAGTAAGTATCGCATTTTCGATGACTAGGTGCCTATCATGGATTTGTTGAACACTTCTTCCATTAGGATTCCCAAACTCTTGCCTATATTTGTTGTATACCCTAGCCAAAAATTTTACGGCATCCACCCTTACGGAGAACTGATTTCTAACCCGAGTTTCCGCATACTATGCTTTGGTGATGGATAGATCTTCATTTGAATCAAATGATGCCATTGTTGTATGTAGAGGTATTGGGAAAGTTGGATGGATTATATGATGAAGAGTATATGCAAATAGGTGTGTGTTGTTTTGTAGAGAGAACTAGTGTATTTATAGGATGGTGCCCAAATTTGGCCGTTATGGTAGTCAATCAATGCAGTTGTACTTGCAAAAATTTGAATTTTGAACTCGCCGGCTAGGTTACTGTTTCCCCAATATGCCGACTAACACTTCGTCGGCATGGTCGTAAATTTCTTACCATGCCGACCTTATGATTTTAGGAATCAGGAGTTCATTTTCTTCTACAAATAGTTGACACGGTATTTGGTCATTAGAGTTTTGGCTTTTATATAGTCGGAAAGGTCGTAATTTTACAACCCTGCCGACCTTATGATTTTAGGCATCAGGAGAAGGTCGTTTTCTGCTACACATAGTTGGCAGGGTCGATAATTTAATACATTGTCGACTGCTATACCGTCGGCAAGGTATTAATTTTCTTACCTTGCCGAGACCGGTAATCGCACCATTTGGGCCGTTAGGGACAACGAGTGCCTGTAGTTCACAACCTTGCCGTCCCTGGTTTAGTCGGCAATGTAACTTAACAAAACATCTACTCAATACCCTGCCGGCGGAATTATTGAAACTTAACATAGCTAAAAACACCATTCATTCAACAACTAGAAATCTAACATTTTTCCAAAATACGAAACATGTCCCATAAACCTTAAAAAAAAAATTGTCCAACCATTAACCTTAACATTTGTCTACCACAACATAAAGAAATAAACTAAAAATGCATTCATTCACGACCGCGACCACGGCCGCGGGTACGAGCCCTCTTTTTTTCAGCATTCATCTTGGCTTGTGATTCTCTCTTGGCTTTTGCTTCCCTCTTTAGTTCAACATTATCTTGCTGGAACAATTCTTCGACATCCTCATTGTCAACATTGCTAGCATAGTCAATGTGCTTAGTTTGCTCTTCAATCGACAAAGTCTCTCCTCTTTCTCTCGCACAACACATCATCTTCACAAGGGTCTTCAAATGCTCCTTCTATTTTCAATTAAACAACAAACAATTAATAGAGTAATTGATAATGCAATCTTAAAATAATAAGAGCAACTCTAAAATACTTAAAAAGTTCTTAAGACTTGTTGTTGGGTCTTTCGGTGACATCTTCCTCTTTTTGTTCGGTTGTTCAACATCCTAATCATAGTAGGATGAGCAAAACCCAAGTACCACGGCATGTAATTTTCATGATCTTCGTGACCTTCGGTCACCTTGTCCAAAAGAATCATCTCGATTTTACGGTCACATCTTCCGTTCCAATGAGATTTACTTGGTGGTGGAGAGTAACGGACGTCAATACTTTTTTGAGATGTGGTGCACCCTGCCCTCTCCAGTTTAAAGAACGGATCATCACCAGGATGGGGTTCTTCTTGGACTTAACCCACTTGTCGCATTACCCGATGTGGATCGTACATTGAAAATCCATGAGGGTACAACAAGGGACCGTTGTAGAATGCAACATCATCTCTCCTTTGGATTAAACCTTCATTTCTAGCATCTCGATGATCAAATACTACCTCATATGCAGTCAATTTTTCCAAGGAGATTCACATGTTGATAAGCTGCTGCTGCATATCCTTCTCCTGAGCACCCTTAAAACTTTATATTTGTCCTCTTGGCTTATTAATCACAATCTTAGTGTTCACTTTTATGTGGGGGTTGGCTTTCACCAAAGTAGGGAAATGCTCATATACCCAAACCTATGCAAACATAAAGTTTAGTAAGAATGTTATCTTACAAGCATTTTCAAATATAAATGATTTAGACAATAAAATTACCTGGAAGAGACATAGATTTCCGTTACTTGCGCAGTGAGTGCCCTTGAAGCCTTTGTCAACTCATTGTTCAAGAAGGCTACCACTGCAGTACCCCAAGAATACTTATGCATCTGATCAAAGGGATGCAATAGTTGAATATACTTGCAGTCGACCAAGCTTCCAGAACTGTCGGGGAAGATACATTTTCCCATGACGTATAGCAAATAAGATGACGCGGTAGCATTGATTCGCACAAAGTCCACCATTCCTTCCTTTTAATAGAATTTCTTGGTCCAAGATAATGTGTCCCTCAACTTCTTAAGATTAAACTTCTTGCTTAGATAACAATCCTTCATCACAAGCATAGACTCCGTCTCAATCTGATCCCAAACGAACAAAATTTTGGTCAATTCGAAGATCTTGTCCCAAGAAATGCCATCATCGTAGCCATCACTGATTGCTTTTCCCTCAACCTCGAGGCCTAGAATTTAATGAGCATCATCAGGAGTTATCGCCATCTCACCGAATAGGAATAACATTATATCAGTCTCTCCGTAGAATCTCTCATAGAATGCAGATACGGTAACTCTATCATACTCAACAATCGAACTCTCCACCGCAGGCCACAACCGGGAGTTCTTGACAATCGCTTTCACCTCGTCACATTCCATGTCAAGTGGCCATTTCTTAATCACAGTGTTTGAAGCTTGGCGCCTCAAGAGAGGGATAACATGCTTGTGATCCTAAATACCATAAACACAAAATGAAAACAAATACAAACACTTGAAGCAAATTTAAGATAGATACATTTAAATAAAAAACAAAGACGGATTGAGATTACTTACGACAATATTTTGGATTTCACATGCCCATAAGTCTTTGTATCCAAAAAGAACATATCCACCATCTTCTGGGGTCCCCCGTGGAGTCTCACCTGGTTTCAGTGTAACCTTCAAGTGAGAGGGAGGAATTTGGGAATCAAATGGTTTAGTGATGACCCTCTTCTTATTTCCGGTTGCAGTTGTAGTTGCTGCTTGGGTTTGTAGATCATTAGCTTGAGTTTGTTGATTATTACCCGTTTCTTCTCCACCTTCTTCTTCTTCTTCCTCTTCAACAATTTCATCTTCTCTATCCTTATCTTTATCTCCATTATTGTTATCACCATCATCATACCTCCTCCAACAGGTGGCATGTCTTGATCACCATCATCATCATCATTGTTACCTCCTCCAGCAGCTGGAGTTCTTTCAACATCATCATCATCATCATCATCATCATTACCTATTCTACCAGATGAAATTGATTGGTCTTTATCTGGAGTTTCATCTGAATCACTTGGTTCCGTTGGTGGTTGAGAATCATTCGTTCACGGATCTTGAGTGTTCACGGCTCAACTAATGCCCCTCGATGTGTTGCAGTCAAGAGTTTGTCACCAACACAAGGAGGTCTTGAAGGAGGAGTAACACCTTTCTTTTTTTCCTTTGCCAACCTGAACAAGAACAATTTAAAAAAAAAAATCAATAGTCGGCAGGGTCGACAAATATAATCACTCCGGCGGAAGAATAGTCGGCAAGGTCGACAAATACAATACATGCCGGCTAAACTATAGTCGGCGGGCTCTTATTCAAATAACCTGTCGTCTTATAACAACTATGAACACAATAGATACAAGGATTTTCCACATAATTAGTCGGCAGGGTCTATAACCCATACAATTCCGGCTAAAAAACATCCGACACGGTGGTATTCAAATACCATTCTGATTTTATGATTTTAGCATCAGGAGACAAACTATTTTCAAAACACACCGCCGGAAAAGTAAAAAATTATAACCCACCGACTAAATAAAACATATATCGCCGACAAGATATTAAGGTTGAATACCTTGCCGACCCTGTAAAAATCAGTTACAACTATTCAACAGCCGACAAGATCTCGACCTAAGAGCTTGCCGACTAACCCTAAATATGAAAAGTCGGCAGTGTCGTGAATTGGAAACCCTTCCTGCTAAATAACTGCAAATTCACAAATTCGATTTTTCTGACCTAATTTGACATGCAAACATGAAATTGAAGTACATGAGTGAGTTTAAGTAGGCTCAATCGCGTCATTTCTTCAGTTTGAGCAGCGTTGATATCTTCATCTTCAACAGGTTTTCTACTCACTTTGTTTTAAACCAAATTTGCAAACCCAGGGTTATATTCATTGGGTTTTCTATTTGTTTTTTCATATGACTAGGCCTCGACGGCTCCATGTTTGAAGATTAATCGTAATTTTCGAATCGACGATTACGACGAATTAATCAACGAGTTTTGATGGTGGTGTGATGGAGATCCCGTATGGTTTTGTATAGGAGAAGAAGAAGAGAAGAAGATGAAATGAAAAAAAAAAAAACTGATTAGGGTAATTTTAATTATAAAGGGTAAGGGTAGTTTAGTAACTTCTCCCATTAGGACTCCCCCTTAGCCCTTAAAAGGTGTCCACCTAAAATCGGGTATACCCCAATTTTGCCAAGTATTATGGAGGTGATATTAAAAAAAATAAAAAACTTAAATTTGTTAATATCCATTTTGACAATGTTTCTATCGTTCATGTTAGAACTTGAGACCCACATTAACTAGTACGACCGTTGCCACGGTGGAAAGGCCGACCGAAGAAGAATCTGAAAATGGGGTTTGTTTACGATTATTTTCGTCCCGTTTCAGAAAAAGTGATACTTTCACTCTGTTTCAGAAAAAAGTGATACTTTCTCCCCGTTCGGAAAAGTGATACTTTCGCCCCGTTTCAGAAAAAGTATCACTTTTTCTGAAACGGAAAATTAGTCGATCCATAAACCAAAATATGGTTGCATGATGTGTTATGCATCCTTTGTGGTGGTTTGCATAATGGCTATGCATTCAATTTTCGAGAATTGTGCCTAAAATGAAAGTATCATTTTTCTTGAAACAGAGGGAGTACATCGTTTTATTAATTGCAACGGAAAATTAGTTGATGCATAAACCAAAATTTTGCTACATAAAGTATTATGTATCCTTTGTGGGGGTTTGCATAATGGATATACGGTAAAACTCCATATATTGATACTCCATATATTAATAAACTCTATATATTAATAAAAAATCATGTTCCCAACTTGGGCGCTTACAAAGAGTAATAAACTCCACATTTTAATATTAATAGATTTTTCTAGTCCCACCTTGATGAATTTACCTCCATATATTAATAAAATCAACATAATAGGAAAATTATAGATCTTGTTACATCAAAGTTTAAGATGAAGGAAAATATTTATCTATAGTTGGTTGAGAAAATGATGTAATTTTTGAATTGTTATGGCATCTTTTGATTTTGCGTATGCGTAAGACCTCGTTGCTATGTGCACCATCTTGTTGAAGCCAAACATTTCCAACTTGTCGAGCATGTTTAAAGCTTCTTGGCATGAAACTTTTGGTATCTCCGTACTATCATCATCGGGATTATCTCCTCCGCTTCTTGTCTAATTCCATCGATTATTTCTTCTCGGTTGAAGCATATACGACTTGTTGCTCATTAGGATGATTAAGGAACACGTCCATATCCATTCGATTAGTGTAGTGCAACTGTTCAATTTGATTACTCATAAGTATCTTTTAACCATTTCGCAGGATCTTTTTGCGTCCAATTTGGATGTGATTTTTTCTTTTCACACAATTCTATACGAATTTTATCACTCATATGAGTTCGTTTCCTAACATTGGATGACATTTTGATTTGGTTGAGAAGAAGAGAATATTACAAAATAATGAATTATCTTCTAATATATCTAGTACTATTTATATAGTGTAGAGAAAACTTTAAAAATTCTTAATAGGATATATTATTCAATATATTAAAGGATATTCAATATATAATAAAAGATATATTATTCAACGGGATATATTTTCAATATATTATTCATAAAGGATATATATCCTTCACATAAAGGATACTTTATTCAATGTTATGTATATACATTATCCAATATCATTTACATACTTTGACATAGCAAAAAAAAAAAAAAAATCATCTTTTTTTTTGGTATACCTCCCTATATTAATAAACTCCATATATTAATAATTTTGTAAAGTCCCAAGGTTATTAATATATGGAGTTTTTACTGTACATTAAATTTTCTAAAATTGTGCCTAAAATGATAAATGCCTCCGAATTTTTCGCAAAAACTTTAAATTTAATATTGTTGTTTGTACTCGTTGCGTAGAGTTTTTTATAACCTTTCCAACGAGATAAAATTTGTGAAATTCCAAGGCATTTGATTTTTAAATATGTTATATTAAAGTTTGGTTGCCAATTATACCCTTGAAAAGATAGGATACATAATGTGTTATAGTAATTTGACTAAAATGGAGGGACATTTTTAGTTTTTCGGCCCTAACCATTTCCAATCTTTTTGTGGTAATTGATCACTTAGATTTACAAAAAAATGACCATATAAAGGTCCTCCCTCGGTCGGCCCAACAATTATCCGCACATGACAAATTCAACCCTATATCCTTGACAAAATTTGGTATCCACACCCGAACACCTGAGTTCGAAACTCATTAACATGATGATGGGGAAAGAGGTGTTTCTTTTTTTCATCACCTAGCTACCTGTGCTGGTAGGCAGTAGACTTCTTCTCCTAGAAACCTTTAGGTGTTAAGCTTTTTAAAATAAAAATTGTATTGATCTCTTATTAGGATCTAGAAGTTTAAAACAGTTACATTACACTAACCTTCACTCACTCAACACTAAACAAAACTTCACTCCCAATATAAGTAAAAGAAATCGATTTGTAGAAAGTTATTTTCCCCAACGAAATGAGTCATTCATATAATTTTGTATGTCAGTTTAAGAGTACTATTCACAACCTAAATTAAAAAATACATTTGACATTGACCACTTAATTAGTATATATATGGTAACCAATACTGTCAATTGATTGATAATCAAATACAAACACGACACATGAGTCCAATATTGAGTACATGATTAAGTAGGTATTAAACAACAAAAGTACAATAAGTAAAGAACAAGATGATGACACTAAAGAAGAGATGAAAACACAAGATTAACCACCATTCTTGATTAGTAAGTAAAAATTATCTCTCAAATTAGTTGCGTCTCATGTGACATGTTTTAAACATTTTTTGAGTAGCTTATAAGCAAAAGCCTCTGGAATCTTAATAAATCCAAAATTTTGTAGTTTAATAATTCTCTAGACAAAAACAACAGGTACATTTTTAATGTTATTCGGAAAACATACATCCTTAATAGGGTATCCGTTGGATTTTTGTTGTTAGAAGCTATTGATCCTTGAGGAAAACAATACACCATGTATGACATTTTTTTCTCTCTTGGGGTTTACTAGTAGGCTAAGGGAATCTTTGTCAACTAGGCAGGCTAGCTATATAGTGGAGTTGCGTCAAGCGTACTTAAAAGAGGGGTCAGGGGACACTGCATAGGTTTTGATGGCCTTTAAATGGAAAAATACATCAAACTACAGAGAGTCTCCCGTTCTTTTTAACTTTCTACTCCAGTGAATACCCAGAGAAACTACTGTACTTGGTCATCCAATGATCGGTCAGAGAATCTTCCCTGTATGAAAACTGTAGAAATGAAAAAAATCCTCCATAGAGGAAGAAAAATCAAGAGACACTTCAACAGTGATGGGCTTGAGATGCAGATGCCTGCAAAAAAAAAAAAAAAAAAAATCGTCGGTGATTCTGTGAACACTTAATGCATGACTAGGTGAAATTTTGCCAAAACAAAATCTAGTTACCCTGGTAGTTCTTCTTTTTACCAAAATATATAAGCCTTGAATCTCCACTATGAGTAGGAAAAGCCGTGGCTGCTGTAAGTAGGGATTGCTGTCGACGGCATCTGATTCTCATCTGTCGCATATACAATAAGTTGTTTAGAATAATAAAGCCGTTTATCCGATGATTGTGAATGGGAATGATTCATCACTGTCAGGATATCAGGTCTGATTAAAAATGTAATTAAACAAGCAATGCTCGTGTTTGTGCTACTATGAAGCTCTTGAAAGTTGGGCCTTCTTACGGTAAGATAGTGTTTGATCAAACACTATAGACTACTAAAAGCCCACGGACCAAAGAAGGCATGTCAGTTGCCGGATCAAGGTAAAGGTATACATTCTGCCGCTACCTAAGTTGGATTCTCTCGAGTTTTACTAGGTTTTGAGTTTCTCGACTTTTACTAGGTTTTGGGTTTCTTGCGATTCAAGTTTGGGATTTACTTTAGGCCTATATAAACGTAAGAAAAAATGCTTTGGTTTATTCAGTTAACTTTTCCCTGCCTACTTTTTTTTTAACTTTTGCTTTCACCATAGTTTTTTTTTTTTACCATGTCGACTTCAAAGATGTACACACTGAAGGCTTCTGATGGAGAAGCTTTTGATGTTGAAGAAGCTGTTGCTGTTCAATCTCAAACCATTAAGCATATGATTGATGATGATTGTACTGATAATGGAATACCTTTACCCAATGTAACAAGCAAGACTTTGGCTAAAGTTATTGAATACTGTAGGAAACATGTTGAAAGTGACGATGATGCCGATCAGAAAGCTAAGGAAGATGAACTTAAGGCATGGGATGCTGAGTTTGTTAACGTCGAGCAACCTGTGCTGTTCGATTATATTTTGGCTGCAAATTATTTGGATGTTAAGGGCTTGTTGGATATCACTTGCCAGGCAGTTGCTGATATGATCAAGGGAAAGACACCAGAGGAGATTCGCACGATATTCAACATCGTGAATGATTTCACCCCTGAGGAAGAGGCGGCGGTCAGAGCGGAAAACCAGTGGGCTTTCGAATGATTTGAAAGCTGAAGCCATATATCTAGGGTGTTCTTTTAGGTTTTCTTTTATATATACACACATCTAGGGTTTATTTTTAATTAGTTTAAGTACAATTTTTTTTTCTTGATATATAGCTGAGAAAATTTAATCTGATTAATGGATATTTAGTTTTGTTATCGAGTATTTTTTATTTTCATTTAACATGCATGTTGGAAATTCGATTTTTCTTTTTTTTTTTCCTCTGGTGAGAAAAAAAACTGGTGTTTTACACCGAAGAAAAACTGTACCAACTTCCCATGACAGAAAGGGTTTAATCCAAGTACTACCCTAGTTAGCAATTCGGGATTCGGCAAACGTACGAACGGCAAACGTACAAAATTCTTCGATTATAAATGTGAGTTCGGCTAATAAATAATATTAGTAGGAAATACCATTAGGTCCTTATTAGAGAGAGTCTAGTCCTGTTCAGTCATGTGTCTATTTGGTCCTTTTGGAGAAAATATATTATAGTTTGGTCCTAGAAATTATTGTTTGGTCCTAAGGTGATGTCATGGATGATGTAAATGTCATGATGTAGTGGCATAAATACCCTTTTGGGTCCATATATATAGAAAGAAGCCCAAGAAAATATCTTATTTCAGATTTACTTTCTCTCTCCTCCTATTTTCAGATCAAGTTTCTCTCCTCCCCATTTTTTCTTTTTTCTGTTGTCGCTCATGAAGACGATGAAGAATGACGAAATGTTTAGGTTTTTTCATTATTGTATGATGAAGAAGAAGAAAAACATGAAGAAACACATTATCACTGTTTGTTGACAAAGAAGAAGAAAAAGGTGAAGAAGAAAAAGACGAAGAAGAAGAAAAAGATTTTTCTCGTCGTCGTTGTTCACGAAGAAGACGAAAAGATGAAGAACAAAAAGACGAAGAAGAAGAAAAAGAAAAAGATATTTCTCGCCGTTGTTGACAAAGAAGAAGAAAAAGATGATGAAGAAGAAACACATTTTCTTAGGTTTTTTATATGGACTTCATTCATGGGAATGAAGTCTGTTTTTTAGGTTTTTATATGGACTTCATTCCCAGGAATGAAGTACATTTTTTAAGTTTTTATATGGACTTCATTTTCTGGAATGAAGTCTGCTTTTTTAGGGTTTTATATGGACTTCATTCCCGGGAATGAAGTCTGTTTTTTTAGGTTTTTATATGGACTTCATTTTCTTGAATGAAGTTTGTTTTTTTAGGTTTTTATATGGACTTCAATTCTGGAATGAACTGCTACAAGAAAATAACTAAATATTAACACGGAAGGGTATTTTTGTCAGTTTTAATATTTTTAAATAATTATGGACCAAACAGTAAAGGCGTTTGACCAAAGGACCAAACAGACATTGGCCCACCTAAAAAAGGACCAAATGATTTTTTTCCCAAATAATTATTATTATAAGGACATATACTAATTTTTATGCATATTTGAGAGTTATTTAAAGAAAAAATAAACTTAATATGATAATATTAATAATATATACAATATTAGTCATCCAAAAGGACGTGGTATAGTGGTTTAGATGCACCTTCAAATCTTTTCACTCATTTTTGTTTCATAAAAGTTACAACAATGTCTAATATTGGGTACATGTATGCTCAAGCGCGATAAAGCCCAAAAAGTGGGGCCTTTAAAAACGTAAAAGCTAAAGAATTTCTGGCGATTAAGCGGACGTATTATTCGGGATACGTAAAGTTCGTGAACGATTCGCGAATAATCCGGGAATACCATATAATATGCGTCTTGGGTTCGGAGTTGCAAACGTACGCGAATAAGTCGGTAAAATTCGTGATACGGAAAAATTCACGAATCATTCACGAACTTACTAACTAGGGTACGTACCACAACCGCCTTATTAGAAGGATTTTTTTAAATGGGCTTAGTAATTACTGATACTCCCTGTTTCAGTACTCCTTAGTCCTTACAAACATTCCGTTTTTCCTGATTTTGTTAGCGAAATTGGAAGTAGTTCTTCCAAGAGCTCACGGGATTCGCTTAGAAAGAAGAATTCTCTTATATATAGCCCATTAATAAGGCTTCACTTCAGTAAATACATATAGCACATTTCATAACCCAAAATATATCCGCAGATAGAAGTATAAGCTGGGCCGGGCGTTTGTACACATGACCTGGCACAACACAGACACATCACGTTAGTTTAGCGTGTTGTGCAGTGCCAGACAAATAGGCACATCAGCGCGGCACAACACGTGGCACATGTAAGCACGCGGCACAACACGACACATGAAGAAAGCACGCCAAATCATGTACAAAATACAACGGAATACATCAGATTTCATGCATATTTCACACAAAAGTCTTTATTCTAGAAGTTTTTAATATTTTATTTTCATTATGCTGATTAATTTCTGTAATAATATATATTTTAACTTAAATATCAGAAAAATATTTACTTTGGAAAACATAAAATAAGTGGGATATCACAACATAACACGACATATCATGATTATTTTTCTGGCACAAAGACATCACAACACGCCATTTAGCACCGCAAAACACAACACGTTCGAATCTTCGGCACAACTTGAAAAGACAAGACGTAGCACGCACGTGACTTCTTGGGTTGTGCTGTGTCAGACCGGCACGTTTTACACCTCTATCCGCATAGTTTATAAGGATTCTTGAAATTAAAACATCAGGAAACCAGAAATAGGTGTTAGAATGTTTTTTCAATGTATCATCCACCGAGGTGATCGTGCAGTGAACTATGATGACCATGTGTGCACATGAAGAAAAAACTAAGTCAAATATCTAGAAAATATGTATAATCTAACTAATATAGAAGAGCTTCCAGGATATCGTGGATATATTTAGTGTATCTCTTATCACTTTATAAATAAGAGTGCTTAGTGTAAATGTAACTATCCTAGTATTAGTATCATCAAATTCTAGAGACCTATGTATATTTCACCCTTCCGGTTTGTTTGCGAAGGTAAGTCAAGTTGGTCGAACCACCTTAATTTTTCGTCTTATTTTTATTTATGTATTTGATGATCCGTATCAATACCCATAACATGTTACTAACTAACAACAAAAATCAGGGAGGATTGCTATTTTTTTGTATTTTCATGTCTTCGTTTGGGAAAAGTCATGCCAAATTATGTGTTTGGAAGGAGACTGTACAAGTTGGATCTTGGGCCTAATACGGACATACCATTAGGTCCAATACCCCGTTGGCCTCTAGTTATTTCGGGTGACTAATTTGGGAGGTGCGGTAGAATACGATATCATCTTCGAGCACAATCCTATAACATTATTCTATGGGAAAATTAGGTTAAGGCTCAACTCATGGATAACCAATAATATGAGGCTCTTAATTAAAAGAAGTTTAAATTTAGGCCCCGAGTTATTAAAAGATATTCATGCCCTTTTATATATTGTGAAGCCCCTAATTAAATAAAATTTAAATTTAGACCCAAAATTATTAAAATATTATGTGATGATGTTCCCACCACCGCAGCCACCGCCAACCACCTCCGACCACCACCGCCACCAACCACCACCGCTGGAAACCACCACCTCCGACCACATTGATATTGCAAGTGTAACTGGAAGTTACACATGCATAAAAATTACACATTCATGTTGTGTATTCAATAGTGTGTAACTAAAAGTTACACATCCATATGGCATGTGTAATAAGAAGTTACACATACATATGACATGTGTATCCACAAGTTACACATGCATATGGCATGTGTAGTCAACAGTTACACATCAGAAGAAAAAATAATATACAAAAAGTACATGTATCACATAAATATTCATTTACAATAATTTCTCTGTTTACCATTTATAGTAATCAGTTGTTATTGAACACAATAAATGAGTTAAAACACTAGAAATAAGCCATTGAAACCTATAATAGAAGTTTTGCCTTTCTCTCTTGTATTTCTCACTCCAAAATGCTTGCATATCTGCAACGAAATAAACATCCATGGATTAGGTTGGATGAACTAAAAGCAAAAAAAATATTATAGAACAATTGTAAGGAAAAATTATAGAACAAACATGATAACCTATATTAGCATGTGTCATGTGTAATTGACAGTTACACATGCATATGACTTGGATACCTAGCATGTGTAATTAGAAGTTACACATGAATCTCATTAGTGTAATTAGGAGTTACATATGACTTAACTGAAAAAGTATACAGTTTCAAATTGAAATATTTTAAAACGAACAGATTAGCTCAAATTGAGAGATTTTTATCATTAAAATCTAAGGTTCCAAACATGATTCCATGACTGACAATGTGAAAAACTTATCTTAAGAAAACATATATTTGCTAGCTAAGGTTGGACATGTAGCTACGATATTCCAACAAACCAAAACGAAGAATCAAACAAATTATTCAATATATATGAGCTAAGTTATCTGGACAACTAGGGAGCAGAAAGAGCTATACTCACCATGTACCAAGGGTGGATAACATCAAATCCGAATCTTGTATCCACGAACCAAAGCATCATGATGCTTCGTAAAACCAAATTGGATTTCTGAAGTATAATGAAGAGCATGCCTGGTCTGAATTACAAAGATTACAAAAAGCACTTGATAACTTATCTTAGCATGTGTAACTCCTGGTTACACATGCATCTTGCTAGTGTAACTAGAAGTTACACATGTATTTGACTAGTGTAACTAGAAGTTACACATACATATAACTTGTGAAGCTAAGAAGTATCAACACTTGCATTTCAGGGAACATACACATACATCTGTATACATGTGTAACTTTGCTAGTAATGCATTCACTGGTACAGGAATATATTCGACAACTCCAAATAAAAACAAAGAAGAATTCATTCTTAAAACACGAACACCATATTTTAAGTATATCATGGTAAAGAAGATGAGTTAGTGTCAATTAAGCAGAAGTATTTACCTTCTATAGGAGCCGTAATTTGTGCTTTAATAGAAGGGGGAGTTGTCAACAGCAGCAACAACACCACCACCACCAGAGAGGTAGTACTACTAGTATTGTTATAATAATAATCAACACCTGCATATTGAGACACCAATCCAAAACACCAATTAATCTTCATATTCTTCTCTATAATCTCAAGTCTTACTCAATCATACCTTCTAACTCATCTGCTTAGAGAGGGTAACCTATGAAAATATGGATAAATCAATATGGCATGTATAATCGGAAGTTACACATTCAGTCAGTATATTCCACCTGGATCACCGACCTTCTGACTAGATGCAATAGCCAAACACTCAACCATGTTCAATCCATAAATACAACCCCAGTTCAAATACCGTAAGCATTCAATATATATTCACAGATATAAATTCTTACTAATCTATATCAAACTGCAGGCACACATACACACCAAAAAAAAATCTGTCATATTTTTAGCCGATAAACACGATAACACAAGTATAAAGTTCTAGTTTAAGCAACACCGATATTGAATTAAACATACTAATAATCAACCGAGAATCATTTTAAAGATTCCTAACACTAAAAATGCTTCACTTAAATATCACACATCCAATTGGCATGTGTAACTAGAAGTTACACATTCAATTTGCATGTGTAAGTAGCAATTACACACCTAATTGACATGCGTAACTATTAACTACACATCCATATACCTAGCGTACTCGTAAATCAACTAAATCTAGTAACAAACATGATAAGTTAGGTATTCTTTAAACCAACTAATAACTAATTTTTGACGCCTGCATATGATGTTCAAGTAGAGCGATAGACATGTAGTTGTATCAAACCTGCATGGACCTTTGCACCTTTTCATCCAAGAATTGTGCTCGGAGAGGTAATAACTTTCAGTTTCTTATTTATGTGCATCCCTTTGAACTACACAAAACCAGTAGTGTAAGCCAACAATTAACGCAAAATGGATACATAATCACCTAAACTGAATGGAAATAACAATCACATTCTTTGAGAAACTCAATCACAATGAAATATTAATCAAATTCTTTGTAATTGCTCACCAGCACCAGCAACAAAAACTAAACATGGTTCATCCTCTTTCTTCTCATATTCTCCTTCAATTTTATTCACTTACTATTCAACCTCCCTATCAAAATTATCACCACCACCATTAATCAACTCTGTAAAATCAAATTGAAATGTAAAAAACAACAAATCGAACCTAAAACAACAACAAATAATAACATCAACAATAACAAACAAAATCGTGCCTGGATTCTATTTACTTATTTCTTCACCACTCATACTACCTACAGCTCCAGCACCACCACCAGCTCAAAATCATTCTCTAAATCCTTCACCTCAACTAAATTCCTACCACCATTTCTTGTAATCTATCATGTATAAATGAAAATCAAAAACTATAAGTGAATAAAATTAAAATCAAATCTATGGGTAATAGAGAGGATGATTCACTGATATCGAAGCTCAAATCAGTTATTAGATCGAAGATAGAAATAGAGGTATACAACGATTTTGACGATGAATAGATCGAAAATTATTGTTCATTTTTTTTTCTTTCAAAAACTCTACATTAAAACAACCAGAGTAAGTAGATGATTGTGAATCTAAGCTCTGATTTCGATTCAGATAGGTCAATTGAAAAGCATATGAAGATTTAGGTTTTGAAATACTTTTCTAAAATATAAATCCAAAATAAATCAACTAAAATCTCTAAACCGAAGCATCATCATAAAGAGAAGAGGATACTTACCTGTATAATTAGCTTGTTGATGAATCTGAGTTGATTCTGCAGATTAGTTGATTGAAATCTTCTCTCGGATTCGTTTATTCTACTGCAAAATCATACAATGAAAACTAGAAGAAACGTTGAATTAAACGTCATTAGCAGATATCGATGGAGAATCATTTTCTTGCTCTATGCAATCGTTTTCTTTCGGTATGATCAAAAAACCCTAATTTTCTTCAGAGCAGAAACGAGAGAGAAGTGAGAGAAAGTGAAAGTGAAAATGAAAATGAATCTGGAAATGAAACATATAGCCTATTTCATTAGGTATATATAGTAAAGGGAATTTTTGGTATTACGAATTTCTCCCAAACTCTAAACTTTATTACAAAGCCCTGAAATCTAAAGTTTTGGGCCTAGAAATATTAAAAAGTGAAAGTATGGAGTTGATAGGGGAGGATCCATTTAGTGGGGCTTCTATATATTGAACCCATATAGTAGGGGGTTCTAGTATTTTTCACCTATTTTAATCAATTAAAATTTTAGTGTTGGCTGGCCACTTACTTGGCTATGGAGCCACTAATGCGCAAAGTGGAAATAATATTATATATTCATCACCCAATAATCTTATCCTTATATATATTACAGTGACATCAAAAATTATCTATGACATAATTGTTCTTCTACACATGTTTTCACTGCGGTGCAAAGGAATATTAGTCCACCATTCCCCATAATGATTTACGAGCAGCCTTGGCTAAAGCATCTGTTGCTTTATAACAATCCCTATATGGTTATACACAAACATACATGGTCGAACTAAGTTAATATTACATGTTTTTACACATTTTCTAGGAAGAGGTACACTTTGTCAAGGAAGATAATAGATGATACTGAGATTATCAGTTACATGACCAAGTGACCAACTGAGAGTCGCCATATTTGTAGAACCTAAAAATTCCCAAACTTGTACTTGATGAATATTAATAACTCTTCTAATCGTTTGCCTTTTCCAAAGACATATTATTGCCTTGTATTATGTTTTGTTATAATGCTGACACTATCTAGTAATGAATGAGGACCAAAAGAGGCATTAATATTAATTTCCAAAACATTGAGGAGATTTCCAAGTATCATTCACAAAAGATCTAGTTTTAACACATTGATTAGTAGTAACAAATACATTACCTAAATGACGTTAAGTAATACAAAAACTAACTTGATGTATGACAGTGATAATATGAGCAAAGTTACTAATCCATATGAAGAAACCAGTTTCTCAAATCTATTAGATATCCATCGAAATTCCAGGCAACATGGAATTGTATTTTTGAGCATCAACATTACTAAATTTGATTTAAAAGATGATAGGATCAACGGTTTTGACTTGAACATACCACTGATTATTTCTTCGAAGATCAGGCCAAATAAAGTTAGCAGCCACTTTAATACCAAGATGAATTTCCAATCTTTAATACCTTGAGCATAAAGTTTATCATCCAAGATGAATTTCCAATCTTTAATACCAATGAAAATAGCATTGTTATAGTGAGATACAACCCTTACTTTTAATTGGTTATCAATCAATAGAATCTACCTCCATTTGTTGGGTGATACAATTGATATGATTTCTAGTCATGAAAAGAAATAAAGAGAAACAAAATTTGGTAAGGGTATAAAGAGAAACAAAGAGAAGATTAGTATTTAACAAAAGTATAAAGAAAGAGATGTCAAAAGAAGACTGAAAAAAGAGTATGCGGTTTTAACGAAAAAGAAAGAATGAATAAAAAGTCTAGAATAAAGAGGATAAAATTGAAAGTAAAGGACCCATTTCGATATATGAAAGTACTATCGTGAGACACCTACGAAGATAAGTGTTGAAATTCATATTGTGAGTCATAAAGAGAACAAAAAACCGATGCACCACTGCAGTACAAGTTAATTAGACAAATATAAAAATGCCAATTTTGAAGATACAAACTTGAAAAATGCCAAATGATATGATAGGGCATTGCTGCAACACTAATGCCGGACAATAAACAATTAGAAGAATTGATTTTCCATTAAGAAATCAAAGAGATTAGAAAAATAGGGCAAAGATACATAAAGAAAAATAAAAATAAAATAAAATTAAGACAAAGAAACATGATGAAATGATATGCTTCAAAAAAAAAAAAAAGATAAAATGATAGAAAATATTGAACAAAGAAAAACAATTCAGACAAAAATAGAATATTAATTGAAATAACTAAAACATATGTAATTATAAATGAAAATAACAGTAATTGAAATTAAAACATATGAAAACAAGAAACTAAGGAAAAAAATCATGTTGACTTATTTTGACTTCCGCTTGACCTTATCGTTTTTCATTCAAAAAATATTGAAATACCTTTGTGGCGTTAGTTTATTTAATCATTTAGGAAGTAAACTAATGGAGAAAAATAGAAATGAAAAAACATATAGGTAAGATCATATCTGCTATGCAAGCAACATATGTGTTAGAGCATTGCTCGGTCAAACTCGCATGCGTTGCTATCTCAAGCATGTTTGTCAATGCTAGTGATCAAAACTATAAGTCTTGATTTCTAGCCTATTTGTAGATGTATCAGACTAGGACATAGATAGTGTAGTTGAGCTTAAATCTATCGACGTTCATCTCTTGAAGACGAAGAACTACTAAGGGGAGCTTGTGGAACTTCGACAAAAGGTATGTGGAGACTTGAACTTATCTATCACTTGGAAAGTCTATTTCTACTATCTCCTATATTGAGACATAAGTCGTGTTACGATAGAGTTTTCTCTATACACATTTGAGATTTCGAGCTGAGTATATCTCGCTCACATATTTCTCGAAATATGTGTTGGTAAGCTTTCGCTTCGACCAAGTTCATCTTATATCATGAGAAAATTGCTGAGTAACATCTTACATAGTTTGTGTGATATAATCATTTGGTGTAAGACTTGAAAGGTGTCAATAATAATTATTTCAATATCTTGAAAATTGTTTTGATGCTAATGGTGTGTGAAAACGGCTATTGACATTATAGAAGAATGTTTCAATGATCGAAATAAAGAGTTGATGATGTAACCATCTCTGGATATAAGCATATATAATGTGTCCACACATTAGTGTATAAGTCCATAAACCGGAAGCCAAGAGTATGCATATGTGTGTATATGGAATTGGTGAAGGAGACAGGTTAAGTATGCGTCCACTTACGCATACTGGCGGAAGTTCTCAAACCGAGAATTTCTGCTGAGTTTGGTTTTGGTAAAACTCACAAACCGACCACTGAAGTATGCATACCCGTACGCATACTGGCGAAGTTTTTGAACCGAAAATTTCTGCTGAGTTTGGAAACTTTACAAACTCAAAATCCGGTTGCTTAAGTGTGCATATCTGTACGCATACTTAAGCTGGTTACTTTGTCAAATCGGTCAAGTCCATGTACTTAAACATTTAAATCATAAGGGATGCAATCTTTGCAAACCGTGGCTATAATGTTCATGATTGATTCAAGTGAATCAAACCGATTTGATTTCAATTGTGTTTTCTAAATAATTGAACAACTCTTAACTAGTTTCATTTGAGTCATTTGAACTAGTTATGGTTAACATGAATAAGGTTGATATGAGAGTAATCATATGGCTAACCTCGGTTAACTATTTGTGAACTAACTTTGGTGTACACGTTTAGTTACGGATACATAAACCTAAATGAGGGTACATTTCATTTGTGTGTAACAAGCTAAGTTCGATCTAATGGTTGAAAGATATTAGCTTGGTTGAATTAGGTTTTTCATCTAACGGTGAATATTGAATGCTTTGTTACCAAGGTAACTTGGATTGAAAACCCTGATTTGAAAACTATATAAAGGAGAACTCCATCAACTGGGAAACCTAATCCCCATACCTCCTTTGTGTTACCAGTTGCATTACTAGAGTCGATTCTCCTTTAACCTTAGGTTTCTTCTCGAGACCCCGTAGGTTAACGACTGAAGACTTCATTGGGATTGTGAACCACACCCAACTATTATCTTTGTAGTTGCGTGATCTGATCTTGTTGTTTCTATCGTGTTGAGTGCAATTGAAATAATTGGCTCGAGATTTTATATCTCCGATAGGAAAGATAGAAAAGTAATCACAAACAAACTTCGTCTCATCGTTTGTGATTCCACAATAACTTGTTTCGCTAGTCTATTAAGTTTATTGTGAGGTGATTGATAATATTAGGCTGTTCTTCGGGAATATAAGTCTGGTTTAACAATTGGTTCATGTTCACCTTGATTTATCAAAAGAAGTAACAAAAACTCTTGGGTATTTCTGTGGGAGACAGATTTATTCAATCCTATAGACTTTTCTATGTGAGACAGATTTGTCTATCAAGTCTTCGATTTTGGGTCGTAGTAACTCTTAGTTGTGGGTGCGATCAGCTAAGGGAATCAAGTGAGTAGTATCATCTTTGGGATCGAGACGTAAGGAGCACAAGTGTACCTTGAATCGAGTGTGAGATTGATTAGGGTTCAACTACAGTCCAGTCTGAAGTTAATTGGTAGAAGGCTAGTATCTGTAGCGGCTTAATACAATGTGGTGTTCAATCTGGACTAGGTCCCGGGGTTTTTCTGCATTTGCGGTTTCCTCGTTAACAAAATTCTGGTGTCTGTGTTATTTCTTTTTCGCATTATATTTTGTTATATAATTATCACAGGTTGTGCGTTAAGATCATTCAATTAGAATATCCAACCTTTGGTTGTTGATTTACATTGATTGACACTTGAACGTTGGTCTTTGGTACCGTTTAAGTAACTCATCTTATATTCAATCGGGCTCATGATTTCTATTTCTGATTGCGGATTGAATTAAGAGTTAGAGATATTAAACTCTTTGATATACTTTAATCTAGATTGAGTCCATTTGTCTAGTTGATTATCTAGAAAGTGTATTAGAGTAAGTCCACTCAGATTGCCAAACGAATTGTTGGGTGTGGTTGTTAGACCCCCGCATTTTAAATTGGTATCAGAGCAGGCAAACACATTAAAGACTTCATAAGTCTGTGTTTGTGGTGATCTGATATGGACAAAAGTGCTATCTCTATAAACGTACCACTAGTCTTCGAAGGCTCTAATTACTTATGGTGGAAAATTGTTATGCGTGCCTTTCTTAAAGCGCGTGATTTTCAATCATGGGTTTATGTTATTAATGGCTATGATGCTCCTGTTGTGGCAGTAGGGAATGTAAACGTTCCTAAGAACATTGGTGAATACAATTCTGCCGAGATACTTGCTGCAAAGAAAAACTCTGAGGGTTTGAATACCATCATACATGCCATTACCCCAGATCTTCAGCACCATGTGACTACGTGCACTAGGTCTAAAGATACTTAGGATATCTTAGAAACCGTATTCGAAGGTAATACTAGTGAAAAGGAAGCTAGGCTTCAAAACCTTAATTCCGATTGGGAAAACATTCGTATGGCAGATGAAGATTCATTTGATGAGTTTAATCACAAAGTGTCTGAAATTATTGATGCGTCTTTTGCATTGGGTAAGACTATTCCTGAAAAGGACATTGTGATGAAAATTCTCAGATCGCTGCCATCTAGATACGATTATAAGAAGCTTTCCATCGTTGAATAAAATAACCTTGATGCTCTTTCCAGAAACACGTTGGTTGGAAAGTTAAAGATCTTTGATCATGAGAACACATCCAAGATCGGAAAGGATGTTGCCTTCAAAGCACAAAAGAACACTAAATTACTTGACAAAAGTAAAAGTGTTTATGTCTCTAAGGATGATCTTTCTGAGACTGATTCATCGATGAAGATCTTGATAAATCGGTCTCTATGATCACAAGACAGTTTAGGGATCTTCTATTGAAGAGAAGTAAACGGTTTTCAAGAGACAAACCTAGGTCGTCAGTTAAACCTCACAATCGCGTTCCTCCTAAAAACAGAGATGCTGACGAGGCTGATGACGAGGATATGCCATAGTGCTTAGTGTAAAGGGTTTAGTCATTTTGCAAATGAATGTCCAAATCGTAGAAAATACACTGGAAACAAATGTCTTGCTGCAACTCTTGATGAAATGTTTGATCACTGCAATGTAGACAAAAAATCAAGTGTTGCACTTCTTTGTGAAGATATCGATTTTGATAATTGTAGCAATACATACATCAATCTTGATATTCTTCCAGAAAGAAACTCAACCAGTCTGGAAGAAGAAATTAACCTTGTTGTTGGAAACTCTTTATCTGATTTTTCAGGTTCCACTCTGTGCCTAGCAGCTTGCACATCTCGTGAGTCTGAATCAGCGTATCCATCGACATGTTCTTATTGTTCACTCAAGGGTCATGAACTTTCAAAGTGTTTCAAGTATAAACACAAGATGAGACATGTCAAGAGACTTCAACAAAGAGCAAATCGCCTAGCAAATAAGCTCAAACTAGTTCAAAAAATCATTTGAGGTATGTAAGATTTATCCTCTTCAAAGAATTTGGTTTCCAAAAATAGGTCAAGACCACTCGAGAAAAGAGTATGGTCTAAACACTTTGATAGACAGGGATCTATGAATTCCTATCAAAACGGTCATGGTGACAAATTGTTGTTCACCACAACACAACTTAATTGTGTTGTTTTTGTGCATCTTGTCTCATGTGCTTTGATTAAAAGAGACAAGAACTTGCACACCTCAGGCTTAAAAAAAAAAAAAAAAAAAAAACTTGTTTTGTTTTGCTTTTCTTAGATTTACTGTATGATTTGGAATTCTTTCATATCTAATTGATATTGGAAGGAACCTCCATGTTTATCAAAAGAGGGTTATTCTCGACTATTCCAATCTCTTTAGGGTCGTGAATCGTGCGTGCGTGAACCTGTGTGGTTAAAAGGTTCCAAATACCCTACATTCCTTTTTCCTTCTCTGAAACTTTTTCATCTTAAGACTGCCTGTTGAGTTTATATTGTGATTTCCTCTCACAAACCCATACACGTATGGAGACTCCAAGCATCATGTGCTTTGATGGAATATATGTTAATATGATTTTTAAGCCATCAATCATAAAGGAAAAAGAAAAATCTCCGTTGCCTCCAACTTTGAAAAGAAAAAGAAGGAATGTGAGGAAGCCAAGAGCTCTTCCTTCAAATTCTCATAAGTTTTCTGATGTTCTTGAAGAGTTGAAGGAAGCAAGAAAGGAGATTAAGAAAATAAAGGCTTTTATTATGAGAACTCTCGAAATTCATAAGGCCCTGGTTCGACATCATCAGCGTAGAAGGTTCGTTGGAATCGACTCCTTTCTCCATGAACCCTATGTACCTATGGTTGTTCACGACAAGGAGTTCGGGGATGATAAATAATTCTTCAGAGGTCTCAGTGTCTAGTAAATCTTATTTTTGTGTTTTTTAGAAGAATAACTAGGGTTTGAAATAGCCATTATTGTGAGTACACATAGCTATGTCCAACGATTTTCATCTTCATTGTTTTTAGATTTATTTATTTAAATTCTAAAGTATTTTTTGGAAGATGATTTTTGCAATTTTAATCTTTATGATTTTATATATTGAAAATTGTTATGGGATATGTTGTTTACGTCCGTGAACCTGTGACTATCCCATACTTGTTCAAAAGTTATCTCTATTATGTCGATATGAATGTATTGATGGAAGATAGAATGAACTTTTGACATTACAAAAGTTAAAGCCTTTTATGTCATGTTTTGATAAATAGAAAGGATAAAACTTTTGTGTATAAGGATTAAGTCTATTATATGTCATTGTGCAAATAGTGATGGAAAATAGAATGAATCCTTGTCTATTCCACAGTATTTGGTCGATCTCCGATCCACAATCTTTGTGCATATACAGTGTTGTTCCATAAGGTTTCTTATGTTGAGCATAATCGACTGAGTTGTTCATTCTCTTATGATTAACTTAGTTATTGTTCCGTGAGGTTCCCTATGTCGAACATGATCAACTAAATTAATCAGTCTTTTGGTTAATTATTTTAGTTGTTGCTCCGGAAGTTCGCTTATGTCGAGCATGGCCAATTAATTGATCGGTTTTTGTGGTTACTTTGGTTGTGTATTTCAATTGAATTAATCATGGGTTCTCTTGTGATTAATTTGTTTCTTATTTTTCGATTGAACTTGAAAAAGCGGGGGTATAACAACCACCCCCAATATTTCGATTATCAATCTGTTTAGACTAACTCCAATATACTTTCAAGAGAATCAACTAGACTCAATATTAATAAAGTATATCAAAGAGTTATAATATCTCTATTTCACAATGTAATCATCAAATCGAACAGATAGAAATCCGTGAGCCTGATTATTATGTGAAATAACTTGAACGATACCAAAGACCAACCAAGTGTCAATCAATGTAAATCAACAACCAAAAGTTGGATATTCTAATTTATTGATCTTAACGCACAACCTGTGATATTTCAATTATATAACAAAATATAATGCGGAAAAGAAATAACACAGACACCAAAATTTTGTTAACGAGGAAACCGCAAATGCAGAAAAACCCCGGGACCTAGTCCAGATTGAACACACACTGTATTAAGCCGCTATAGACACTAGCCTACTACAAACTAACTTCGGTCTGGAATGTAGTTGAACCCAAATCAATCTCACACTGATCCAAGGTACAGTTGTGCCCCTTACGTCTCTGATATCAGCAGGATACTACGCACTTGATTCCCTTAGCTAATCTCACCCACAACTAAGAGTTGTTATGACCCAAAGTCGAAGACTTTAATAAAAAAATCTGTATCACACAGAAAAGTCTACGAGAATAGATAAATCTGTCTCCCACAAAAATGCCTACGAGTTTTGTTCCGTCTTTTGATAAATCAAGGTGAACAGGAACCAATTAATAACCCGGACTTATATTCCCGAAGAACAGCCTAGTATTATCAATCACCTCACAATAATCTTAATCGACGCTAATAAAGAGATATTGTGGAATCACAAACGATGAGACGAAGATGTTTGTGACTACTTTTATATCTTGCCTATCGGAGATATTAATCGCAAGCCAATCGTTACGATTGTACTCAACACGATAGAATCAGCAAGATCAGATCACAGAACTATAAGAAAGTAGTATCGGTCTGGCTTCACAATCCCAATGAAGTCTTTAAGTCATTAACCTATAGGGTCTCGAGAAGAAACCTAAGGTTAAAGGAGAATCGACTCTATCTTATACAACTAGTATCACACAGGAGGTGTGGGGATTAGGTTTCCCAGTTGCTAGAGTTCTCCCTTATCTGGTCTTTCAATTAGGTTTGCAATCAATGTTAGGTTAGTAACAAAGCATTTAATATTCATCGTTAGATGAAAACCTGATTAGATTCAAGCTAATATCTTTCAACCGTTGGATCGGAAACTTAGCTTGTTACACATAAATGAAATGCACGATTTTAGGTTTGTCTAACCGTACCCAAACATGTACATTTGTTGGTTCAATAATAGTTAACCAAATGGTTAGCCATATGAGCAATTTTATATCAACCATATTCTTCTTCACCATAACTTGTTTAAATGACTCAAACGAACTAGTTAGAGAGTTGTTCAATTGTATAAATCTTATAGAAGTTTACAAGACACAATTGATGTAGTAGCAGGTTTTCCCACACTACACCCCTCACTATATTTTGGTTAATTAGTTCATTGAAAGCTGCATAATTGAGAATGTTTATTGATTAATTTCACCGCAGATTATCTACAGGGGAAAATGGAATTACACTTAGCAAGTAAAACACTCTTAAACTTTCTCTCCTAATGACTTGCGCAACAATTCCAAAAAGATCTCTCCTACAAAGACTCACTCAACCCTTTTATAGGGTAATACATAGTGGATGACAAACTAAGTTATCCTTTATTTTGGGAATGTCTCGCGAAGTGTCGCCAGTGTACAACTATTCAATCTCGCGACACTTCTTAACCCTCGCCAGGTTCCATGTCTTTCAGTTTGTTTTGTGTGTCGTTTCCCATTGCGTCGTCTATTTTAGCTTCCTGCGACTCCCTCGCGGTACTGTCGTTTATTGATCTCGCGAGCCCTATGCATTGCGATATTATGATCCTACATCTTGCCTCTTTTTCCTTGAATATTGCTTGAAGGGCGATCTTGAAGGAAAAATCCGTTGTCATAGTAGTCTTCGATCTTTGTTAATGAGGGAACGACGAAGAATATTGTACTTGAAAAGTACGTACTTGCCTCTATTCTTTTGCGAAGTTAGGAGCTTCTTTGAGATATATATGAAGTATCGTTTCTTATCTCTCCTGCGATGGGGAGAGTACCATGAGATTTTTACAATGTTGTTACCGCGACTGCTTATCTTCAGTTTTGTACTTTTACACGGATTTTGATTATTAATGCCTTCTCTTGACACGTTTCTTTTAACCACTTTTTCTTGACCGTTCATGTCTCTTCGCATTAAATGACCTCGTTTTTCTCGAGGATCTTTTTCCCTATATATAGTTTTCTTTTCCCCTCCTTTTCATTCTTTAGTTTCTCTCTGCAATCTTTCTTTGACTCTCTCCTTCCGCAATTTGCGCTCCTGCTACTGCAAAGCTTTTCTTCATCCTTTCTAGCACTGTTTTTAATCTCCGATCTTTCATCCATTCCCATACTGATATATGGCTTCCGTCAGTCGTGGATATAAAACTTCTTTTGAAGAGGTTCAACAGAAGTTGCTCGAGAAGGGTTTTACTCTGTCAACTATTCCTGATCAAGAACCCTCATCCATTCTTTCTGTAAATCTCTTCTCTGATCATCAATGTAATGATCAAAAGATTATAGTCTCGCTCGGTCAGCTTCTCGCGGGACTTCCTATTCCCTTGTATAATCCTGAGTTGCCTTTATTTTATGAAATTTTGGCCCATGAAAAATTCTCTCGGGCTGTTTATCAACTAAGTGGCGATTGTATTCGCCTGATGCTTGAGTTCGCGAACCGCGGTGCAGGCAAAGGATCTTTATACCCTAATACTGCCAGAAATCCCAAATTCGCAGACTTGGAAATAGCTGTGGAGAAATACACTGTGGAGAATTTTTTCGAAAACTACTCAGTGATAACTATGGTGAATGCGAGATCTCGCTGGGGCGTTCGCCTGAAGAAAAAGGATAATGTCTCTGAAGATAAATTACTCATGCAAGACATTGATTGGCACCCAGGCAATAATACCTCTCCTCGTCATTCCAAAGATGAGAAATGGTGGGTCGTACCCTTGATCTTAAATGGTCCTTATATCGCGGGCTCGCATATTCTTCCTGCGAATCTCGCAGGATATCAACCTTGGGAATTCAAATGGCCTGAGAAGAAGAAAGAGGTATGTTTCCGATTTTAAATTTGGCTTTCGTAATTTTCTTTCTATAATTGCTGAGTTTGTGAAATCTTTCAGATAGCCAGGTTGAAAAGAAGCTACAAAAAGGATCCGTCGGAGGATACTCGACATTGCTTCGATCGCTTACGAGTGAAGTAAGAATCACTTCCTTTCTTCTTATTTAAAACAATATTGTTGCCTCTGTTTCTTATCTTTACTCGTATGCGAAGGCTGAAGTTGAAAAAACTATTGCTGCGAAGACTAAAAGTAAGGGTAAAACTGTCGCTCGCAAGGGTAAATCCTCCCCCCCCCTTAACTAAGAAGCGAAAGGTCCAATCCTCTTCTCGCCTTAGCTCAAGCTCTGAAGCTTCTGACGAGGATAACCATGAATCGAATCCTTCTCTCGCCAAGAAGATTCCATCTACCAGTTCTTCCATGGATCAGTTATCCAACATCTTCTCAGATTGTTTCCAAGGAATAGGAGATGCTCCCCTAGCTTCTCTTTGTGGGGCTCTCGCAAACGTGTGCAATGCCACTCTATTGGAGGGCAATGATTCTTTCAATGGAGTCTCTAGAACTATGTCTCCGACTTCTTGAATGCGCTTGGATCCTTGGTATGTATACAATCATATCTCCCCATTGACTTTATATTGTTGTATATGTATTAACAGACTTTTCTATCTCCTTTCATAGGTTGGAAGGTCTTCTTTTGTAGTTGCCTCAGATCTTGAGAGAAGACGCAACAATCTTGAGAAGAAGAATTCGCAATTGAGCAAGAAGATTCGAGAGGTGGAGGCGGAAGGCTGCGTTATCTCGCGGTAAAGACGAGACGATTCAAAAGTTAAATACCGAACTTGACTCCCAAAAAGAGAGGGTATCCACCCTTCAAAATGCTAATCAAGAACTTTATGGTATAATATTTTGCCTTCTTTTATTATTTTTATTTTATTGGTCGTGTATTGCCACCTAACTTATTACTTTCGAGACGTATATAATCTCTCCGATGAAGCTATTCTTCTCCATACATTTCCTGAACCTATGGATAATAACCTTCTTCTCGCTCATCTCAACACTTCTTTAAGTAGTTCTTCGAACAAAATTAACTCTCTTTCATTAGATGAACTTCAGACCAAATATCGCCTTTTAGAGATTGAACATAGATACGGTTTAAGTGCGGCCAACCAATTTAAACAAATGTTTCTTGAGTCTCGTAAAGAAATCAAAATTTTGAGGAAGAAAATTAGTGATCACATAGATGACAAAGACCGCATTGCTAACAATGGTGCTCAAGCATTAGCAACATTTCAAAAATCTCTTCTTGAGCTACAAATTGAGCGAGATGAATTGCTTCGCCAGAATTCCTTATTTAGTGAGCGAGAAGATCAGATTCGTTCGCTCCTTGTTATAAATAATGATGATGAATTCGCCTGGGCTGCGAAAGTTTTAGATAACGCCAGAAATAACCTAGGTGTTGATGTTAGTCTTCACGCCGAGCATACTTCCTTGATTAAAGATATGATATCTGATAGAGAAGGTTATTTATTACACCTTACTACTTCTTTCTTTTGTAGTATTGCTTGTAAATTATTAACTTGTTGTTACTTATTTGCAGAATCTGAGAAGAAACTTCAGGCCAGAATTAAGGATCTTGAATCTGAGAAAGAACAACTCGCCGGGAATTTTCCAACGAGAATTGAAGAACTTGAATCTGAAAAACAACAGCTCGCGAAGAGTCTCTCCCTCCGTAATCATAAGTATTCCAAGTTGAAGAAACAATTCGAAACGACAGTGGAGAACTTTAATAATGATGCCGTTCGTTTTCGCAATGGAGCTATGGAGTATGTTTGTAAACACCAGAACATCCCTTTGCATACATATCCCTGGCTCCTTGAAAAGGTTCCTGAGAATCTACATCTCTCGATGTTTCGATAGTGAAGGCGGCGAAGAAGAAAATTCGGCGATGAGAATAATACAACCTGAAGAATCAAGTGAAGAAGAAGAATCACCAAAGATATAATTCTTTTTGCTTTCTTTTCTTTGCGTGTGATATCCGTACATTCTTTGTATCTTTGTTATAGTGAACTCTTTTTCATGAATTCAATCTTCACTCCCCTTTTTTGGTAGTTCTTGTAATATAATTGGCTAACATTATTAATGTATAACTCTTTCGTCAGAAGATGAATAACAATATTCCATCTTTTCCATTCCCATACTTGCCTCTGATATTCATCTTCTGATGGAAGAAGTTAGTTATCCTCATGTATTTTGTTGGATAATAATTTTATTGTTGTTGAAATGTATGGCTGCGACGAGGTCGCGGGTATCTTTATGAGTTGAGAATGCTATCTCTTTGTGCTGCGACAAGGTCGCAGGCCGCCTCTACACTTTCATGCAAAGGCCCATTGACCTTGCCTTATCATTTTGTGTGGTCTTCCAAGTCAGACCTCCCTAATTAGAGATCTTCCCCTGCCACCTTTCTTTGCGACAAAATCGCAGGACGTCGTTACACTTGCATGTAAAGACCCATTGATCTTGTCTTATCATTTTCCAAGTATTTTTGCCTCTGCAGGATGTTTTAGTTGCGACAATATGACAGGCCTAGATATCCTTGCGAACATAAAGCCCCATGACATTGCCGTCTAGCGACGAAATCGCAGGACGTCCGTACACTTTCGTGTAAAGACCCATTGATCTCGCCTTACCTTCGCGTTAGTATTATTGCCTCTGCAGGATAATTGCACAAATATGACAAGCCTAAATTCTCTTGCGAAAACATAGCCTCATGACATTTGCGCTCTGTTTGACACCCCCTAATGGAGAGCGTCGCCCTTATCATCTCCCCGGTTGCCCCTTCAAGGAGGCGAAACATCGGCCATACAAGACTAGCTCCTCCCATCCGGTCTTAACAACAACCAGTTGTTTTCGCAGCCTCTTATCCCTTATACCTATATGGTTTATGGTTACGAGGCTGCACCCTAAGTGGAGTTTTCTTCGGGCGAGTGCAACATATGCCAAGACTTGCCAAGAATGGCCAGGGTAGGTTCATCCATCCCGGGCACTCTGGCTCAACCGTGTACCCCGGCGCCTTGAGCATACACTGACTCCTAAGAAGAGACCCTCGGTCGCCCAACCAGGGTATAACCTACATATGTAGTTGGGAATCCAAGGTACCTCTTAGGATAGGCTTTCATGGGCCCCAAATTTTCATGGTTCAGGCTTCGGGAGCGGTGTAACCTTTCCCCGAACCACGGCGAGAGATACCCCTTATATGACGCACTTTAGGTCTTACATTTGCCTCTTACGAAATGTTATTCGCGAACTAGGGTGTACGCCATAAAGGTTCGTCCCATTCATTTGCGCATTTATATTTTGTTAAATCATTCAATCATTCATGTTTCATTATTTGCTGATATTTGTTTGCGAAGTATTCGCAAAGTTCTATTTCACTTGTTGTATTTCACTTTTCTTTCTTAGTCGAATTCTCATTTTTACTCTGCGAGATTCTCGCATACCATTACTTCAACTGCTATTTTTTCTCCTGTTTTTGTTGCTTATTCATTTCTTATGCCTTTTGCTCCTCATATCCTTTGCTTCTTTATTACCATAATATTCGCCTGTCTCTAGGCATTCACCTCGCGACGTATGTTCAGTCCTTACTTCTATGGCATCCACCATCAGTTTTTCCTTTCTCTGCTCATCTCTCACATGCTGTTTCCACCCTTTTCTTTTGACATTCCTTTCTTCGCAGCTTTCTACATCTACTTCATGACATTGTTGCGACTCCTTCCAATCTCCCTGTATAATACCAATGCCATTTGGATGTGGGAATTTAATACATTGATGATACGTTGACGCGACTCCCAAGATTTCATGAAGCCACGGCCTCCCCATCAGCGCATTGTATGGAGATTCCACGTCAACCACACAGAATAAAATACCAGTTGATAATCCTTGTAGAGGTATTCTCATGTGAACCTCTCCCTTTGGTTTGTTTGCAGTGCCATTAAAGCCGTATATCTTGTATGTAGAGGGGATCAAATCCTCATCTTTTCCTCCCATCGTCTTGTAAGTATGGTAGAAGAGAATATTCACTGAACTTCCGGTGTCGAATAAGATTGGTTGATCGCCCAGCAAGCACGCCTCATCATCTTCTCCATCGACTGGTTTTGGGTTAATCTCTAGTTTCACAACCAACGGGCTATCATGTGTTTCTCTTCCTTTTGGCACTTCATCTGCAGAGAAAGAAATAGTCTTCAATTGCCCTTTGTTCTAATCTGCGTCGTTCTCGCTTGGGCTCATTATTTCTTTATCATTAGCATCTCTCGCAAAGACTCTACTGAGCACGTTGTCATGAAAATCTTCGATGGTGCGATAGGAGTGGACAATGGAGTTGCAGTTCAAATTCTTGGCTTTTGTTCCTACTTCGATCACAAATGTTTCCTTTCCCTTCGCTGACACTGTTCTGTGCATCTCTGGTGGTGGTGGTAATGTCTGACCTGTTTCTTCTCCCTTTAGAAAGTGATTCAGCTTCCCTTGATCAATCATCCTGAGAATAATTCTCTTTATATTTCTACAATCATTTGTTTGATGCCCATGGAAGCGATGGTAAGAACAAAACTCGTGACTTCTATCGCCTGACGGTGGTTCCATTCCAACATTCCAAGGTCTTTGGTACGTTTTCCATCACAAGTATAGCTTCCCGAGATCTTTTCAACGCTAGTATTCCAGTGGAGGCATCTTAATTTGTTCCCATTTTGTTCTATGACTTCTCTTGCCCTCCACGGTTATTTTGCCTTCGTCCACCATAAGTTTCTTGCACATGATCGAGCCTCTGAATCTTATTATTGTTTGTTACGGTTGTAGTAATTCCTTTCACGTTCAAACTCTTCTTGATCATGGCTTCCCATGGCTACTATCTTCTGCTGTCCTTCATCAGCTCTCCTTGCCTGCTGTCCTTGCGAAGTGCTCGCCACTGTATTGATGAACTGAGGTAACAAGCTTGCGTTCGCAGCATTCGAGTTTGTGTTCGCGACTGGATAAGAATTCATTTCATTCTGTCTTTCTTCTAAGGCGATATATTCTTCCTGTAATTCTCGCAGTTCTGCCATTGTGATTGTATTTTTTACTCTAAAAATTTGAATGTATAACAAGTTAGTCGCAAAGAGAGCATTCACAAATGAGAGGATGAGATATCTCTCCTCAACCCGTCCGGCCATCTCGCTACACATGGTTCTCCATCTTATTGTCAACTGTCTTAAGCTTTCTCCAACTCTTTGTTTCAACCCGAATACATCTTCAATTCCTGGTCGCGTGAAGTTGTTGCTTATGTAGGCTCCCAAAAATGTAGCTTGCAGATGGTTAAACGACGCGATCGTGTTTCTGGGCAAACCTTCAAACCACTTTAACGCTTCTCCTGTTAAGCTTGACGCGAAATACTTACACAATATAGCATCATGACTCTCCCACTGCAACATACATCTCATATAAGCTTTAATGTCTTTGTATCGCATGTGTTGTTCCGTCAAAAATGCTGGCTAATGTAGGCAAATTGCATTTAGGAGGTATTCCTCCCATCTGTACTTCTAACGTGAAGGGATTCTTCGCAGCTTCTGCGATGGCTTCGTCCAATTGTCTCCTTCCTCCTTCCCTTCTATTATTCAGTAATCCTCTCATTTCAGCCAATTCTCTTAAGATTTGTTCATTTGCCTCTAATTTGATTCTCTTGGTCTTTTTAGCTCTGCTTCTCTCCTTCTTCGCTCGAGTCTGTTTTGACCTTCCTGCTCGTTATTTTCTCCTCTTCTTTCCTCGCGACGCTCTTCTTCGTTTCTCTCGTCAATTCGCACACCATTATATCGGTTGTTCTCTCTTCTTGGTTGTCTTTCAGCTCTCACCTGCGCCCTCTCATATTCTTCATTAATATTTCTATTGGCGCGATTTTGTTCCCTTCTTCTTTCGCGGTTATCATGGTTATTCTGCCGGATTGCCTCCTCCATCTCTTGATTTTCCATTTCTTCTCTTAGCCTTTCTCTCTCGCGAGCTAGCCGCGCTTGTTCAATGTAGTGTCTCTCAATGTCATCCTCGATCTCTCGGTTTCTTCTCAGTTCTTCTCTCCCGTGCAAAATTATTCTCCCTTCAGCAGCTGGGTCATTCAATTCTTGGAGTTGCACGTTTCCTTGATTTTCCCTATTCCGCTCATTTTGAAGATTTTCGGGCTGAGGAATATAACGATCTTCTATTTCTTCTCTTCTCTCGCCACGCCCTATATTCGGATTTTGTGTTTCTCCATCGGTGCTTTCTGTTGGTAAAACTCTCCTTCTTTCTTCTCTATTCGATCTTGAACTTGATCTCACGCTACTTCTAGATCTCCTATTTTGCAACCTCATATTTTCCATCCTCAATTCATGATTCTGTCTTGTCAAGTTTGCTCGTTCTTCTGCCTCTAGCCGTCTCTCCTCATGTATTGTTTGTCTCAATCTTTCTAATGCTGCGATTTCTTCGTTACCTAGATTCATTTCTCCATTCATTTCTTGCTCTCCTCCTCCTTGTCCATTGTTTACTAACTGCTGCTCCTCTTCTCTCTCGTCTTCAGAATCAGATCTCCAAGTATGTACACTTACTCTATCATAATCCTCAACCGCGTTTGCTACTGGGGAGTTCGGTGGCTGATTTTGATCTTCTCCATCATTTCTCCTATTCATCCTTGACGATTCTCCTGTTTCATTCCTCCTTTCTCCAGCAAGTCTCCCACTTCTTCTTACAACCGTTGATTGCCCTTGTACATTTCTTCTTCTAGCCATTTTTTCTTCTTCAATGAATTCTTGAGAATCTTCTCCAAATCTTTTTTCTGTTAATTCAAATTCCTTCCAATTTCTACGTCAATCTCTGCACAGTCCCTGTTTCTAGCGCATATGTAGTAGCAGGTTTTCCCACACTACACCCCTCACTATATTTTGGTTAATTAGTTCATTGAAAGCTGCATAATTGAGAATGTTTATTGATTAATTTCATGAGTTATCTACACAGGGAAAATGGAATTACACTTAGCAAGTAAAACACTCTTAAACTTTCTCTCTCCTAATGACTTGCGCAACAATTCCAAAAGATCTCTCCTACAACAGACTCACTCAACCCTTTATATAGGGTAATACATAGTGGATGACAGCTAAGTTATCCTTTATTTTCGGGAATGTCTCGCGAAGTGTCGCCAGTGTACAACTATTCAATCTCGCGACACTTCTTAACCCTCGCCAGGTTCCATGTCTTTCAGTTTGTTTTGTGTGTCGTTTCCCATTGCGTCGTCTATTTTAGCTTCCTGCGACTCCCTCGCGGTACTGTCGTTTATTGATCTCGCGAGCCCTATGCATTGCGATATTATGATCCTACAATTGAAGCAAAAACTATTTGATTCATTCTAATCGATTCATGAACTTTATAGCCATGGTTTGCCAATTGCATTCCTTAGTTAATATAAATATAAGTTCACAAAAAATCGTCTTTAGATATAACCAACTCAAGTACGCAGACATAGTTCGCGGACTTATGTTCCCGGAAGGAGTTCACAAACTCCATCAGATATTCTCGGGATGAGAACCTACGCCAGTTCGCGGACTAGATTTGCGGACTGAGTTCACAGCTCTTGTTCCGGTTTTCCTTATCAACAAAGTACACATACTTTTGTTCCAGGAATAAGGACTTATACATATATGTGTTTTCACACAATGCTTATATCTAACATTGGTTATATAATCTAAACTCTCATTTCAATCATTGAAACATTCTTAGAGGGCGTTATATAGTTGTTATTCACAAACCATTTTTCGTCAAAGCCATTTTCAAAGTGATTGAAACATAACATGACTTTCGTCACTAGGTAAAGATGAACTTGGCCAAAGCAAAAGTTTACCAACACATATTTCGAGAAATAGATAAACGAGATAAACTCGGCTCGAAATAGCAAATGTGTATAATCAAAGTCTATATAGCAAAACGAATTTTGTCTCAAGATAGAAGATAGAGTAGATATACTTTTGAGTGATAGATAAATTCAAGTCTCCATATACCTTTTATTCGATGAAGTTCCACCAGTTCCTTGATTAGTTCTTTGTCTTGTATGATGATTGCCATGGAGTTCTTAAGCTCAACTACACTTTATATCATAGTCCGAGACTTAGCTATAGTAGACTAGAAATCAAGACTTATAGTTTTGATCACTAATATTGACAAACATGCTTGAGATAGCAACGCATGCGAGTTTGACCGATAAAAGTGCTCAAGAACTAAATATGGGTTATGTTGTGGTTATTTCAATTGAATATTTTTGGATACAAATTCATGTTTTCATGTGATTTGGTTGTCCAAAAGAAATCCTTATTTTGTTGTGAAAGTAAGATCGCCTTTGTTGTTTCTTCGGTGATGACATTTTATGGGGAGGAGTTCTTTTGAACTTGTCCTTAATTTTTTTTTTTTTTTTGATAAAAGAAAGAAATTTTATTTAGTGAATAGAGTTTTGATCTCCTTCTAAGAGCGTACATATGGTAGAGTCAAAATCTTTGAAACATTCAGTTGAGATTATAGTTTCTCTAGCTGACTTTGCTAATGAATCTGCCACCTGATTGTCATCTCTACTGACATAATCAGAAGTGCATAAATTGAAAGTAGAACTTAAATACTTAATCTCCTTAACTAAATTCCTATTCTCCCACTGGATGACAAGTGAGTGACTATTAATGGATTGTACCACAAGCTTAGCATCAGCTTCTATCTGGATCCTTGAATGATTTAGACTTTTTGCCCATAGCAGCGCCTCCCGAATAGCCATACACTCGACGGCCTCTAGACTTAGTGCTCCATTTCCATAAGTTCTTTTTGTCCCAATACAGTGACCTGCAGAATCCCGCAACACAATGCCAGTACCAAATTGGTTACTTTCATGATCAAAAGAGCCATCTATATTGTATTTGAAAATATTATCCAATGGCGTTTTCCATCTAGACACATTAGTATTAATTAAAGCAGCAGTATGAGATTCATGCATATGAGAAGTAAGGTGATTATGTATCCTATGTACTGTATTGCAAGGGTTAAGAGAAACTCCCTGAAAAACAACATCACAACGATCTTTCCAAATTATCCAAGCTCCAATCATAAGGGAATAAATCCATCTTTCCTCTTTGTTTCGATTTTGATGAGAAAACCAACTAGTAACCCATTCTGAAACTGAATCATAATTGGCTCTAACGCATCTATATTGATGTTTATCCCTCTCCAGACTGTTCTAGCATGCCTGCACTCTAAGATGATGTGCTCAATTGTTTCTTCATTGTGACCGCAAATATCACAATTGGCTTCTAGATCACTGTTGAACAAAGCCCTCTTATATTTTGTAGAATGCAAACCTCATATACATTTCCATGCAAAGAGTTTTGTTCTCTGAGCTGCTTTACAACTCCAAAGGGCCTTCCATATTTTCCTATCAATTGTCCTCCCTTTCACCTGAACTTCTCTATCATTGTAAGTCACCATTTTGTAGGTGCTTTTTACAGAAAATAGTCCATCTTTTGCAGGCATCCAGAGCAGGGAATCTTCCTTGCTGTTATCTATATAGAGTGCTTGAATCTTGAGAGCAGTGTCAGTATCAAATAAGGAATTGATAAGGTTAATATTCCATTGTGCTGATTCAGGGATCATCAATTCTTCCACAAATTCATAAAATCTAAAAAGTTCATTTTGAGGAGCAGGTGGATGAAGCATACCAACAATCCATTTGTCTTTCCATATTTTTGTTTTCCTACCATTGTTGATCTCCATGAAATAGTTCTTCTGCACAATTTCAAGCCCTTTTGAAATCCCATTCCAGGTATATGAGCAGTTTTTAGCTGTGATAGGTTAGTGAAGCAAATCCCCAGTTATGAAATATTTGCTTGAGAGAGTCTTGGCCAATAAAGTGTCAGGTTCACTGCATATTCTCCAAGCCAATTTGGTGAGAAGAGCCAAATTGAGCTTTTCAAGATCTCTGAAAGCAAGGCCACCCATTTCAATGGGTCTGCAAACATTCATCCAAGCTGTAGGATTGTATCCTCTGTTGTTATGATACCCCCAAAAGAATTTTCTTTCAATGCTTGTGAGTTGTTGAAGTAGATTTCTTTGGAAGCTTAAAGGTTCCCATTTGGTAGATTGTGTGACATTAAGAACATATTTTATCATTGTGCCTCTGCCTGCCTGTGAAAGGGAAATAGAAGACCAAACATTAAATCTGTTTTCAAAATTATCTTTTATACTTTTGAAAGATTCTTGCTTTGAATGACCAATGATAAGTGGTGAACCCAAATACTTTTCATTAGAATTCATTGCTTGAACTCCAAGCATCTGTTTGATAGCATCTGCATCATCTCTGGATTGGTCTTCTTCTTTGAAGTAGACTGAACTTTTATCAAAGTTGATAACTTTACCCGATTGAGAATGAAGTTGTGGAGCAATTCAAGTAAATTGTTAACAAGGTGACATTTATCTGACCACTTTAATACCTTTGATTTTATTTTCTTCTTTGAGCTGCAATGAGTTGTCTTGAGAGAAATTCCATTGCAAGAATGAATAAGTAAGGTGACAGTGGGTCACCTTGCTTGATACCTCTTGTTGGAGTGAAAGATTCACATGTAGACCCATTGAGCATAACTGAAAGCTGAGTTGTGCCAATACATTGTTGTATAAGGTCACAAAAGTCCTCATTAAAGCCAAAATAAGTAAGAACTTTAATTAAGAAAGGCCACTCCAACCTGTCAAAGGCCTTTGACATGTCAAGTTTGAGTGCCATCCATTCATTCTCTCCTCTTTTTTTCTTCATTGAGTGTATAATTTCTTAAGCAATGACTGTGTTGTCACTTATGAGTCTCCCTGATACATAAGCTTCATGGTAAGGTGAGATGAGCTTCTCCATTATCAAGCTTCATTCTATTAACTAGAACCTTGGAGACAATCTTGTAGGAGGTGTTACATAGTCCAATTGGCCTATAGTCTGCTGCACATATGCATTTCTTCTTTTTTGGAATCAAAGAGATATATGTCTTGTTGATCTGCTTGAGGATATATTTAGTCTCAAAGAATTTCTTGACCCTGTTGCAAACATTTTCTCCCACTATTGACCACTGACTTTTAAAAAATCCACTTGAAACCCTCTCGGTCCAGGAGAGCTCCAATTCTCCATGCTCTTGAGTGTGGTAAAAATCTCTTCATTACTGGGTATTCTGGTAAGTAATGCATTTTGATCAGCTGTAATAATTGAAGGAAGAACAGTATAGAGACTGTCATCAAGAACTGGATTGTTGGTAGTGCTGATACTTTTGAAATGCTAAGTCAGGTGCTGGGAAATTTGTTCTCTATTTTGCAGCCAATTGTTGTTGTTATCTTGGATAGCATCTATGTTGTTCCTGGTTCTTCTTTTGTTGACTTTAGTATGGAAGTATTTCTTTGTTAGAATCCATGTGTTTGATGAAGTGATCCACGGCTTTTTTTGATAGAACTCGAGACTTAATTTTGTGCCACTTGTTGAGCTCATTATTGATTCGATAATATCACCTTCAGTGTTGGAATTTTGAGGAAGCTCTTGTAGTTGATTAAGCTTACTTTGGAGATTATCTACCTTGTGGTTGATGTTTCCAAAGTGCTCTCTATTCCATAAGGAAAGAACCCTTCTAGTAGCGGACAATTTAGTTACTAACTGATAACCAGGAGAGCCAGTAACACTGGATTGCCAAGCATTAGTAATAACAACTGAACAATCATTGAGCCAAGTTAAGAAAAATTTAAAGGGCTTCCAACAGTTTGGGACAGTTATATCAGTGTCTAGCATGATGGGACTGTGATCACTTCCTAGTTGTGTAAGATGCAATAATCTTGTGTCTGGGAAATTTAGATTCCATCTACCATTAACTAGTGCCATGTCTATTCTGGATTTAATAGCTCCAGTCCCCATGTTATTATTGCTCCAGGTATAGTCCTTACCAATGAAACCTATGTCCTCTAAGACACTACTAGACACTATGCTATTCACCCAACCTTCTGAAAAAGAAGAAATGCCAGTGTCGTTGTCAATTAAGTGAAAGTTTAAGTCCCCTAGAACTACCCAAGGATTACTATTATTCTCACTTATTTGTTGGATGTAATTCCATTGTTCTTTCTTCTTAGTGTAATTAGTGAAACCATACATGCAAGTTAATAAAACTCGGGCTTACTAGGATCAGATTGAACTATGGCATTAAACATATTGTAATGATTATCAACTATTTCACACAAGAAACCATTCTTCCATAGTAAAACAAGACCACCTGATAGACCTTCAGGTTCAATGTATCTCCAATTAGGATATATATATTTCTTTAAGAGTGGCTGGCATTTAGTACTACTAATTTTTGTTTCACACAGGAATATAATGTCCGGGTTTTGAGCTCTGATTAAATCACTTAAATGATTTCTAGTAGAAGAAGTTTTAAAACCTTGAACATTCCATGAAAGGATTTTCATATTTGCTAGAAAAATAATGATGAAAATAGAAGTCAACCTGTAAAGATTCTTATAATACCGTGAATGCATAGTATGTTGTATGAGAAATTTAAAGCAGAGATAATATAGTAGATAAAAAAGATTTTAGAGGCAAAGTAATTCAAGGAATAGGTAAAGAAGTATAGTGTGTATACCTGATTCTCTAACTCTGCATTCACTGCTTGGTTATCTCCAGTGGTGACCATGTGAGCTGCTGAGGAATCTGCATTTGGAGCCATTATGGTACTGGTGGAATCATAGTTTTGATCAGCATCTTTTCCATCATCAGCTCTCTGCCTTTTACCAAGTATGTTTTCTTCTTCATTACTTCCTTCTGTTGCTTTAGTTGATAAAAAGTCCAAGTTTGATTGCAACACCACTTTTAGGAGGTACTAAAACTGCGGTTTTCACTATAGATTTGGTATTCTTCTTTGAAGTAGGAGCCTTGCTTGTAGAGGAAATTGCGATGTTCTTCCTTACATTATTTACATTCCCAAAGAAATATGATTTTTCATGAGCCTTCTCCAGATTGATTTTTGCTTCCTTACATGCTACCTTGCAATGCTTGATGACATAACACTCCTTGCAGATGCCACTTGGTTGTCTCTCATAGAAAAACTTTATCCACCGAGAGAGACCAGCATTTGTTACAGCCTTAACTCCCCTTCTTAAATGGTTTGTCAAATCTATGTTGACATATACTTTGACAGGGTCACTGCCATTTGGGATTGCATCCTTGGGTTTAATGGCAATGACTTGACCCATTGATTCTCCAATATTTGTTACTGCAGCCACATTCATATGCTCCGGCATTAAGCCAAACAGGTGCATCCAAAATTGCCGGAATCCCCAATGCTTTTCTGTGTATACCATGCTAGGGATGTAATCATGTACCACTAGAAGATTCTTGTTGATGCTCCAAGGTCTCTCATTGATAACAGTGTTTAGCAAAGTCCAATTACTAAACTTGAAAATCATGATGTTGGGATCAGTCTCAATGATTTTCACATCTTCTACTTTCATGAATGGCCAGGTAAAGCCAAGATGCTTAGCCACAGTGTCAGCCTTCATCCTTCCTTCAGTAATAATCTTGCCTATGGCAGTTGCTTCCCATTTAGTTTCTTCATCTCCTCCTGTGTCTTCTCCTTGAGAGATAACAACTATTTCCGAAGTATCACCCAGATCTAGGACTGCTTGCTTGAACTTGTTAACTAAGTCTCCAACTTGAGTAGAGCTCTCCCCTTCCATTTTTGCAGTGAGAATAAACTTATTTCTTAAGATCGAAACTTGTTTTGGTGTTGATATAGGTGCTGAGAAGATATTAGGATATAATTGGTTATTATGATCCCATATATTTAGGCTGTTCCAATTGCAATCGAATATGACTAGTTTGTTTTCTAAGTAGCAAGTTTTATAGCTGTATTTTGACCAGAGGAAAATCAGGCTAAAGAAAATATAGTAGGTTTTCCTAAATTTGAATTTTGAAAATTTTTAAAGGAGTGAGACAGGGCTTCATTGAAGATATCGCTCACCGATTTGGAACTGAGTTGGTTCTTCATCCACCTTATACCATAATGTTCTCCACAGAATTCCTTGTTAACCAAACAATATACAACAAGCTCGGCAAACGCCATGATCACTACACATAAGAAGGCAAACGCCATTGGAGATACCTCAATCTGTAAACACATTGTAGAGAAAACAGGAGGAAATTAGTTACTCATTTGCAAAATTTTTTAAAAAAGTGAAAAAAAGGTGAACTTTAATCTTAAAATTCTTAAAAACTAATCAAATAATGAAATTAGAACATGAAGAAGTAGGAAGAGGGGTTGAAACATGATAGATTAAAAGTTAAAACATGTATTTAAGCGAGAGATTGTAAAACAAATGAAGAGAATTAAGAAAAAATTGCAAACTGAGTTAACTCAGTAATATCACCGATCCTCAGAGCGAATATCGCCGATCCTCAGAGCGAATATCGCCGATCCTCAGGTGGGGGGAAGTGGAACTTGTGCTTAATTGCCATATCTTTGTGGGGAGTGCAGCTGTGGAATTTTTAGGGGTTATCTTGTATCTTCATAGCTCCTTGATGAATGCATTTAGCTTCGGCTTTATGATTGCATATAAATTTGTTGGTATGTTAATACACCTTTTTGTCATGATGTATCTCCGTGGAAATTTCATTAGGATCCCACTAATTTTCGTACCTTTGCCAATTTTTTTGACAAAAAGCGGGAGAATTAATGTGTAGTTCACACTACAAATACCTATGGTTTACGGATCATTATGTAAGAGGGAGTAGTTTTCATGTTGAGATATGTATTGACTAAGGGGGAGTGATGCATGACCATAGTGTTATTGTCAAAGTTGTGATACAATTGAACTTTGATGTAGTGTAATAATACTATGACACTGTATAACAATGATTGAGAGCATTTTGTTTTTTCATTGTTATAGCTACGGATCTTTAACAAATGTGATACTGAACTTACAACCTTTAGGATCATGGAGTACTTGGAAGTAACGAATATTTTGAGTCGCGTTGAAGATTCCAAGGAAATCAATCATGTGGATAAGAAGCTTATTTTTTATCTCTTTTTATAATCCATATGTTTTGATAGTTTTGTCACTAAAATTGACAAAGGGGGAGATTGTTAGAGCATTGCTCGGTCAAACTCGAATGTGTTGCTATCTCAAGCATGTTTGTCAATGTTAGTGATCAAAACTATAAGTCTTGATTTCTGACCGGTTGTCAGCCGACACAAATATAATTACACTTTCATACTACTCAAAATATAAATATAGCAAGGGCAAGAAAGGATCGATCCCACAGAGAGGTCTAGGTTGTCAAATTGTTATGGTTTCCTATATAAAATACCGAGGATTTTCTGATTTAAACGGAAATAAATAAAAGCAAAACAAATAAAAGTAAACACGCAAATCAAGGATAAGAAGATATTGGTCATGGATTTCGTTTTCATTCACAAACATGGTTTCACCACAATAATTAGAATTGATATTTTAATCTCAACTTTTATCAAAGACCCTAGAATACCTTGATCGCAAGAATATCCCGCAAACCTCCTCATGTCATCAACAAACACATTAAAAGATGCGAATATGAATTCTACCTAAAGGAACAACCTAACGTGTAAAAGCACTAATCAAGTTTAATTCCCTAGATGCGTTAAGTTCTATGAAATCAGGCCAATCAAAGCAATCGAACGTGGAAAGCGCACTAATCCAATTTAACAAAGGTTACGATTCACATATGATCATAAGAATATATCACTACAAACTATAATCATACTTATGCTACTTGCAATCCGGAATTATCACTTTTGCGTATAATAACCCTAATCTAGCAATAGAGATGAAAACAAACTCAATCGACTCGCGACTCGACTAACAAGCATTCAAATCATGTAACAATATTCATGGTGAATCATAAACGATAATATGAGAGAAAACTAATTTATTGCACAAAAACTCATGTTTGGAAATTTAAATTATTCCATAACCAATAATAAAACTCTAGCTCATATTCATGGAGTTCATAACAAGAAGAAAGAGAAGTTTCATGTTTCTAAACCCTAGAACAAAAGTAGAGGCAAAAAAGAAATAGATTAAAAGATATGAAAAGAGATCCCTATTTATAGAGTTTTATAACCTCCTCTTGAAGAAACTAGGAAACCTAGCAAAAATAGGAAAGAGCACCTCCTTAGGAATTTTGTCCCGTGCATCACACCTCGTGCAAAGGAAGTTGCAAACTCTGGCCATTCACACGTCCAAGGCTGGTCATGCAAATTAAGAAGTCGCCTACGCACTACTTATTGAGCTCGTGCAACATCTGTGAAAGCCCAGCCCATTATTCAATTCCATCTTTCCCTCTCGTCTCTGCCAGCATCGATACTTATCTGTTCCACACCAATTACTCCATGCCATCAGTGACCGATCACAGAACTCCACTCATCTTATCTCCTCCATCGTATCCATAAGCCACCGAGCTCCACTTAGTTATCAGTTCAACAACACTAGTGATCACCAACCAACCAAAGCCATCGTTATCAATCATCACAGCTCCTTCTCGTGTTCATTGCCATGTTTAGCAATCCATCTTCATCATCCAGAAGCAATGACAACAGCATCACCAACTCGAGCCACGGAATCTTCTTGATACAGCCTTCATTGCCTCCCTGAACTTGTTCGAATCCTTCCATGCTTCACAGCAACTCCCCTTGAATCATCAATGCCATCACATGCTTCCAATAGCAGCAATGAAGACAGCTCCTTCCATTCAAAAACTTCCAGCATCACTCTCCAATCATCAGCCCCAGTCCCATTGGTAACCATCACCGAGAGTGGCAGCAGCTATATACTCTTACCAAATTCGACCTTCCATCGTCACGCTTCAGCTTGACACCTAACAGACCTCTTCTCCAATGCAACCATCGTAATCCCATATCCATAGCTCAGCTTCATGTACATTGCTGCCATCGAACTCCATCATCTCGACTCCACCTTCATCTTCTAATGATAGGTGTAGAATACACCTTATTTTATATGTAGAGTTTATGCTTTCTTTGCGAGTTTTCTTGTAAATTATGTATCTTATGTGTGCTTTTGAGTTTATTAGGTGCAATGGAGTCATTTGGAGCAAAAAGACCAATTGGAATTCGTTCAAATACAAGATTTCTACTTTTCATTATGTAGAGGACGAGAATATGAAGACAATGCCGAAAGAATGGAGTCATTCCGAGTTCGTATGAAGAAGTTATGAGCAAAACAAACTTGAAGCATAAAAGGGCAAGTGTTATTGACACCCTATTTGTAGGTTAAGGGGTAGTCTTTCGTTAAGGGGCAATCAAGCTTCAAAGGAATTGCTCAAGGGAGTCACGTCATTTACTGGGGGGAAATCAGAATTCAGAACTGTTATAGGTACCCGCTCAATTCACTAAGGGCCACCTCCTTGACTTATAATCCACAAATTAGGTCGAGTCCGACCATGTTATCACACGATTCGACTTTATCTTTACCGAACCAAGACAACATTGCTGCCAAGAGTTTATGCCGCGAAATCTGGGTTGGAATGGCCAGTCGAGATGTGTTAAGAAGGTATGAAGAGAATATGGGTTCATGGGTTAGTATGAAAACTCTAATGACAAACCAAGAAATCCAGGGAGAAGACTTGAGTTGCTGCCATCACTTGTTGAAGATGAATGAAGGAGATTAGTAAGCTTATATGCGGCTGATGAATGATTTGAATGAATGGGTTTGTGTTTTAAATGTCAAATACAATGCAGGGAAGGAGCAGTGAGCTTTAGAGTCACCCAGCAAGCTTAGAACGGAATTACTAGTATCTGGCATACAATGTGCTTGTAAAAAGGCCTGAACGACCTCGGCTCCCAGCCTGGTTATCGATTGTGTATGAAGGGACTGTTGCCATTAATGGCAATATTAACGATGAGTCGAGGGTTGAGTAGAGTTAAGCTCGAGAAAGGCTGATTATTTGATGGAAGTTTGTGGCAGGGAATGATGGCAGTGATGCCATTTTGGAGTTGTGTGAACTGCCGTGGAGAGTGATGGCTGCTTGGTAGTGACAAAAGGGAATGGAGAAGAAGCGTATTCAGCAATGATGGAGTTGTAACGTTTGTTGTAGCTTGGCAGAGGCATGAATGCTGGTGGCTGCTGAGAATGAAGGCTAGAGAATGGCTAATGGTGTCGACAACAACAAGAGATGGAGAAAGGAAGTAGAGCTGGTTTCGTACGGAGTGTTGCCAGTCTTTTATACACAATGACTGATGCTACTGGCCAAGAAACGTGCCATGGACGAGGTGCGAGATGGAGATCTGTGTTGATGTTGTTGAACTTGCCGAAGGTGCTTTAGCTATAGCCTAGATGTAATGGTGCTGAAAGAATAGAGACTGTTGTTGGTTTAATTGGTTGGTTCGACTGAAGATGGATATGATGGCTGAACTACATGTCGGTGGTGCGAGGAAAGAGAAGAGAAACAAGGAAATTGGGTATGTTGATAATGAGTTCGCGAGTGGCAAGGCATGAATTTGATAAGAGAACGAAGTTGTGGATGGTGGTTGTATGTCTGGGGCTTGGTTTCTTTGGTGATACAGACTATTGCCATGAAAACAATTAAGAAAACAAGTTCTGGGATTGTATGAGTGGTTGTATACTTTCATGACAGATATTCAGGGAAGAATTGGGTTGAACTACTAGTTGTTCGAGGCATTCGAGGTTATGCTCATCCTTGCACCTGCAATGGACTGAGGTAATGGCGAGTTGTGCGATAATTGGCCAGCCATGGGCTGAAGGGAGTTGCAGGTGGTGCAGTGAATACAAGAGCTGTACACTGAATTTAGATGCTGATTGTGATGCTGCTGATGGCGATGTAGCTGGGAGTGAAGTGCAGGTGAAGTTGTTTTTGCAGTGAGTTCTGCGACTGGAGAACTCGAGTCTGAGATGGAGTTATTGACTCTGTAGTGGTCTGTTGCTAGATGAGCTCGGCAGTGATGTTGTTTTGATGGAATGAAGTGTCGTGGATGCGTTAAGTCGTGGCGATGAAACGGAAACACAGTGGTTTACGGTGGCGTGCTTGTTGTATCTTTGTGTTTGGTGGTGCAATTGGCTAGGATGGGTTCAAACTGCAGGTTGAGAAGGCTGTGAACTAGAAGAAGCAGGAGCAAACTTAACTGGAATGGCTAATGGAGTCAATTCGTAGACAACCAAGTGTGGAACCATTTTCATCGACCGAATGTGCTCATAGTATGTTTGGCCCAATTTCTGATCGTGGTTATGATCATCCACCCATTCAAAGGGAATATAATTGGCCTAACAATGCGAAGTATGTAATTCTACTTTTTCTTTGTCGAATGAGCTTTACAAACAAATGGAACAATATATTCAGAATTTGGATGGAACACTCCAAGAGCTTCAAAAAGGTGTTTCCACTTTAAGACAAGGCATTGAAGAATACAAGGAGGAAATGAATAGTTATGTTGAAAAAGGCGAACCTTCGGGGACTTTTGTTGATATTTGTGTAGTTAACTCAACTCTTGATCGTAATAATGATCATTCACCTATTCAAAAGGATGAGTTCGAGATTAGCAACACTAAATTCAGCGAGGACCAATGTTATGATGACTATGATAGTGATGATGATTATTATGAAAATACATCGCTTAAACCAATTTATGGTGACAACCCGAGGAGTGTACAATGGAGTCTTTTTGGGATCAAGATGAAGATGAAGAGGAATATGTCGACACTTGTGTAGATTACTCAAGCATTGATCTTAATAATGATCAAGAGCCTATTCAAAGGGTGGAGCTTGAGGATGATGCATTTTCGAGTGTTCTAAAAAAGTTTCTTATGATAAAATTTGGATATGGATAATTCTAATGGGCATATGGTTTGTGATGAATATTTGATTGATGCTAATGTTGAAAAAGGCCAATCCTTGGGCACTTTCGTGGATAATTGTGTAGTTAACTCAACTCTTGATCGTAATAATGATCATTCACCTATTCAAAAGGATGAGTTCGAGATTAGCAACACTAATTTCAGCGAGGAACAATCTTATGTTGACTATGATAGTGACGGTGATTATGATACATTGCTTGAACCAACTCATGGTGACATCTCCGAGGAGTCTTTTTGGGATCAAGATGAAGACGAAGAGGAATATGTTGACTCTTGTGTAGATTACTCAAGCATTGATCTTAATAATGATCAAGAGCCTATTCAAAGGGTGGAGCTTGAGGATGATGCATTTTCGAGTGTTCTAAAAAAGTTTCTTATGATAAAATTTAGATCCACAAAAGAGTATGTGCCTTACAACAAAGAGGAGTATGTTGAGAATGAGACCGTTATGACCAATATTGTGGAAGACCCAATTGAGCTTGCAAATGATTGTAATGATGATGTTTATGTCGAGACTTTGGTTACGGCAGAAACGGACGAAGAATGGTTGCAAGGTTTGATAGAGGACCATGATATCCAAGAGGTGAATAATTCACTTGAATTTTTCAAGGATGAAGAGGATTCCGTAATACAAGAGATTGTGCAAGGTTTATCTAACCCTTTGCCTATTATTTCTTCTCCTTTACCTCTTATTGGTTTGAATATATGTGCTTCGAGAATATTGTTGAATGACTTTGTTTCTCGTTTTCCGCCATTAGAGATACTTGATTCTCATACTATGCAGGTTTTGGACCAAGCAACCGTGGAAGTACCCGACTCATATATTCTTTATGCACTTCCATGTGTGGACAAGAATAAGTGTGGGGGAAACTTTTACCGGTTCATAGCTTCGTTTCTGTTTTATATTACTAATATTTGTGCGAAGCTAGTGTTTACACAACAGGTTCTATGGAAGGATCCTCAACTTTTCAGATTGTTGATATATGGGGAATGAATCTTGCAAGGATATAGTCGGGCTGACGACTTTAAAACAAGCGCTAAGTGGGAGGCAACCCACCGGTTTTGTATCTTTATCCTTATCTTTTTATTTTTATGCATTTGCTTTTATCTTTATTTTCTTGTTTTTGCATATCATTTGCGGAATTTCCCACCTTGAACCTTCTTTGGACGATTCAATTTTACATTGAGGACAATGTAAAGTTTAAGTGTGGGGGAGCATTTATATGTTTTAGTTTGTTTTATGCATATAAAAAAAAAATAAAAAAAAATCAGAAAAATAAAAAACCAAGAAAAAAAATTTGTGCTTTTTGAACTCCGAAATCTAGAAACTTGTGCCTTTAGGATGACACCATTAGTGGATGGAACCATTTTGAATGCAGGAGTTGAGGAACCAATTAACTAAAAAAGGGACGAACATAGCTCATGAATCATAAATACCATGATAGTTGTTACCATATCTCGGAATATCACCATATCACATTCTATTTTTATTTTTCCATATTTATCTATTGTTCTCTAAGTGCTTTGGTGGGTCACTAAACATCGACGTGTTATTGCTGCTAGGATGAAATAGAGTGATTGAGTTCCAATTGGTCTTATTGCTCCAAATGACTCCATTGCACCTAATAAACTCAAAAGCACACATAAGATACATAATTTACAAGAAAACTCGCAAAGAAAGCATAAATACTAGATATTAAATACGGTGTATTCTACACCTATCAATTTCTAGCCTATTTGTAGATGTATCGGACTAGGACATAGATAGTGTAGTTGAGCTTAAATCTCTCGACGTTCATCTCTTGAACATGAAGAACTACTAAGGGGAGCTTGTGGAACTTCTTCGACAAAAGGTATGTGGAGACTTGAACTTATCTATCATTTCAAAGTCTATTTCTACTATCTCATATATTGAAACATAAGTCGTGTTACGATATAGTTTTCTCTATACATGTACATTTGAGATTTCGAGCTGAGTATATCTCGCTTACATATTTCTCGAAATATGTGTTGGTAAGCTTTCGCTTTGACCAAGTTCATCTTATATCATGAGAAAATTGCCGAGTAACATCTTACATGGTTTGTGTGATACAATCATTTGGTGTAAGACTTGGAAGGTTTCAATAATGATTATTTCAATATCTTGAAAATTGCTTTGATGCTAATAGTGTGTGAAAACAGCTATATAGAAGAATGTTTCAATGATTGAAATAAAGAGTTGATGATGTAAACATCTTTGGATATAAGCATATATAATGTGTTCGCACATTAGTGTATAAGTCCATAAACCGGAAGCCAAGAGTATGCATATGTGTGTATACGGAATTGGTGAAGGAGACAGGTTAAGTATGCGTCCCCTTACGCATACTGTCGGAAGTTCTCAAACTGAGAATTTCTGCTGAGTTTGGTTTTGGTAAAGATTTTTGTTAGAGGGAGAGCAAAAGAGGATCTGAGGAGAGCAAGAATCGTAACCAACTCAGTAATTATACCTGGTTTTATATATATCTATGAGTTGGACTAAATTAGCCTTTCTAGCCACATGAATTTTTCACATACTCGTCAAGTCATCGTCTAACATACTCTACCGAGTCCTGCCTCGTTTTGTTCTTCTACTTAACCCTAATTACCGGAAGTCGGAAACTTAAACTTTCATTAATGGCGGTGGATTTTTACTTTTGCCATTGTAATCACTATAAAAACAAAATAAAAAAATGAATAAACCGTGTAATAGACCGGAGGAATCTAGGTACCACCAACAGATAGATGCAGTTGGATTATGATCCAGAGTTTTATGGCAAAGAGGCCAAAATGTTGCGACAATTGATTCTGTAAGGATCTATTATATCTAGATGGAAGTGTTGTCACTGGATTTCACTTTATCACGATTTGCGGATAATTCTTTTTAATTTATTTGAATGGTAAACAGTGATGATTGATGAATAGTTAATCGATTTTCATTAACTATGAAATTGATACTAATTTTTGTGCACTACCTCTACTTAAATCAACGAACTATCAGAACATAACGTTTATGTTTTGCTGTCAAGTGTAGTTTGTCTTGTTTGTACTAAACTTCTGTAATGGTTGTATATGTAAGGGTTAGGAGAAAACGATGGGAGGGTTAGATTTTAGTTAATGTTGAACGAGTAAGAAAAACATTTAATCCTAAGGGTAATTTTGTCTAACTCGGACATTTATATTAAATCGATCCTAGTTACCGAATCAATTACGGTTTTTGCTCTCCTCGGATCTCTTTTTGCTCTCCCTCTAACAAAAGTCTTTGGTAAAACTCATAAACCAGTCACCTGAAGTATGCATACCATACACATACTGGCATAAGTTTTTGAACCGAAAATTTCTGCTGAGTTTGGAAACTTTACAAACTCAAAATCCGGTTGCTTAAGTACGCATATCTGTACGCATACTTAAGCTGGTTACTTTGTCAAATCGGTCAAGTCCATGAACTTAAACATTTAAATCATAAGGGATGCAATCTTTGCAAACGGTGGCTATAATGTTCATGATTGATTCAAGTGAATCAAACCGATTTGATTTCAATTGTGTTTTCTAAACAATTGAACAACTCTTAACTAGTTTCATTTGAGTCATTTGAACTAGTTATGGTTAAGATGAATAAGGTTGATATGAGAGTAATCATATGGCTAACCTCGGTTAACTATTTGTGAACCAACCTGGTGTACACGTTTAGGTACGACTACATAAACCTAAATGACGGTACATTTCATTTGTGTATAACAAGTTAAGTTCGATCTAATGGTTGAAATATATTAGCTTGGTTGAATCAGGTTTTTCATCTAACGGTGAATATTGAATGCTTTGTTACCAAGGTAACTTGGATTGCAAACCCTGATTTGAAAAATATATAAAGGAGAACTCTAGCAACTGGGAAACCTAATCCCCACACCTCCTATGTGTTACTAGTTGCATAACTAGAGTCGATTCTCCTTTAACCTTAGGTTTCTTCTCGAGACCCCGTAGGTTAACGACTTGAAGACTTCATTGGTATTGTGAAGCCAGACCCAACTATTATCTTTGTAGTTGCGTGATCGATCTTCTTGTTTCTATCGTGTTGAGTGAAATTGAAATAATTGGCTCGAGATTTTATATCTCCGATAGGCAATATAGAAAAGTAATCACAAACAAACTTCGTCTCATCGTTTGTGATTCCACAATAACTTGTTTCGCTAGTCTATTAAGTTTATTGTGAGGTGATTGATAATACTAGGCTGTTCTTCAGGAATATAAGTCCGGTTTATCAATTGGTTCCTGTTCACCTTGACTTATCAAAAGACGGTACAAAAACTCTTGGGTATTTCTGTGGGAGACAGATTTATTCAACCCTATAGACTTTTCTGCGTGAGACAGATTTGTCTATCAAGTCTTCGACTTTGGGTCGTAGCAACTCTTAGTTGTGTGTGAGATCAGCTAAGGGGATCAAGTGCGTAGTATCCTGCTGGGATCAGAGACGTAAGGAGCGCAAGTGTACCTTGAATCAGTGTGAGATTTATTAGGGTTCAACTACAATCCAGTCTGAAGTTAATTGGTAGTAGGCTAGTGTCTGTAGCGTCTTAATACAGTGTGGTGTTTAATCTGGACTAGGTCCCGGGGTTTTTCTGCATTTGCGGTTTCCTCGTTAACAAAATTCTGGTGTCTATGTTATTTCTTTTCCGCATTATATTTTGTTATATAATTGAAATATGATAGGTTGTGCGTTAAGATCAATCAATTAAAATATCCAACCTTTGGTTGTTGATTTACATTGATTGACACTAGAACGTTGGTCTTTGGTACCGTTCAAGTAACTCCTCTTATATTCAATCGGGCTCATGATTTCTATTTGTTGATTGCGGATTGAATTAAGAGTTAGAGATATTAAACTCTTTGATATACTTTAATCTAGATTGAGTCTGACTGTCTAGTTGACTCTCTAGAAAGTGTATTGGAGGAAGTCCTCTCAGATTGCCAAACGAATTGTTTGGTGTGGTTGTTAGACCCTCGCATTTTCAATATGTTCCATGAAGATTAATATATGAAAATATTTCTCTAGTTCATGAAATGGTTCATAGTATGAAGAAACAATCTGGAGGGTTAGCTCTATGGCTCTGAAGATGAACATGTCAAAAGCATTTGACATGTTAGAACGATATTTTCTAATTCAAGTGCTCAACAATTTTGGATTATGTGATAAATGGTATTATCTGATTCACCAGTGCATAAGCACAATTCAAGTTGAGGTACTTCTTAATGGTTCTCCATGCCAGTCATTCCATCCTATTAGGTGAATTAAACAGGGGAGACCAATTGTCTCCCCGTCTCTTCGTTATTGCCATTGAATCTCTATCTAGGAAGCGGGATTTTTGTGAGCAGAAAAAGACTATTACTGGAGTCAAAATAGCAAGAGGAGCTCCAAAAACCAATCACTTGTTATTTGCAGATGATTGTTTGCTTTTCTCAAAAGAAAATCTTGATCAGAATAGAACTCTTCTTGAAGTTATTGAGGAGTTTAGTCAATGCTCATGTCAAGTTATCAATTTCAACAAGTCTTCAGTTTATTTCAGTAAAAATGTCAGTCCATCTACCTGTGAAACTCTAGCTGGCATTCTGCAAGTTTCTATTATGGATCCTAAGGAGAAATATCTTGGACTTCCTTTCTTCATTGGTAGAAATAATAAAGTTACATTTTCTGTTCTTGTTGAAAAGATGGAAACTCATTGTATAAATGGAATTTATATAATCTATACGAACAGGGAAGAACATTAATGGTTAATTAAGCATGTTCTTTGAAAAGATGAGAGTAACCAACTATACCTCAATCTAAAAAATTTCCACCTATAAGTCATTTCTCCGAAAATGATTGTCTATGCCGTTTCTGCCCGGAATCTAAACATTAATGGCAAATTCTGCCCCCAATGCCGTTTCTTAGCATTAACTTTCTCCTTACCTATTAGTGCTCTTTCTAACTGTCCGACACCAGATGACGACGGCTTAGATTTCTTCAAACCAAAAATGTGACTAACTTATCCTTTTACAGGTGTTTGGAAATGTCCTTGTTGGTGGTTTGCCTTGTCCTTAAATTTTGATGTTCTTCTCATTTGCATTGGCACGTGACACTAATGGGCTAATATTTATGTATCTTTTAAAAACAAATTCCTTAAGTCTTAGAATATATAATGAAAACACAAAAGAGAGATATTTATGCAGAAATGTAAACGCCATGTGTGTGGAAAACCAAAGTGTCGATCTAGTGAACCATGTGTTACTTAAGTTTACATAGAACACTGAATTCCATATTCTTGTCCTTGTCCTTGTGAGAAAGTGCAATGAGGGAGAGCAATTTCCTATTACAACAACAGTGCATTTTCTCTCTGGGTTCTGCCTTTATGTTGTGGAGTCCCACATGGCTTCCCAAAGTTGTCTCACACTTGGCAGATAGTATGTCAACATTTATGATGGGATGATAACTTTTCACCTTGTCTCATTATATTTCAAGAAAGCATTTGTAAATTTGGCGTGGTTCCAATTTAAATAGGATACCAGCAGATCTATTTCTTTTCATACTTAATTGTATTCGAATCTGTAACTGACTTACTAAACTTTTGTGTACAGCTATGATACCATATTACCATGCATGAGTTATCTCCGTTGGACAGATGTTAACAAGAGATGATGGCTTCATTTATGAAGGTTTTTTTTTTTTTTTTTTTTTTTTTGGCTTACTGCTGGGTTTTCACAAGGTATATTTTGGGGCATCAAATTTCTTATTCAGTTATTCCAAATTCGTCTGATATGGAGGAGTGACTTTAGTATAGCTTAGTTAATACTAAAAGCTCAATTATTTATCCTTGGACAGTCTGCAAAGAAATGCATACTGCTGGTTTGGGAAGCGTAACTGTATATCCTCTTACAACCACCAGTTCCGTTGTCGTGGGCTCACCCTTCTGACATTATCAGGGCAACTCATATTTCTGTTAAGATGCCTCTATCTATAATAATGAAGCATACATGCCCACACTACGGGAAAAACATCGATTAACTACCCCGGAAAACAGTTGTCGTACAATATAAGACGACGTTTATCTATAGGTTGCACAAGGGGGTTGTAGAAAGTCTTCAATTCTTTGCAACTCGTCAATAATAGTCGTAGACACGGTTGTCGTTCCATTGTATACAACGCTTTTTTCAGTTGTGAATGTCTTTGAAATTTCCTCTTAATGCCTAACACAACTCATACCAGGTTGTGAAAATAACTCATACACTACACTTGTTGGGGTTGTAGAAATTATTTGACAACTACGGTTAGAGTTGTATGTCAGTTCTTTGACAACAATGGTTTGAGTTGTATGTCACTTATTTGACAACTTTGATTTGAGTTATAAGTCATTTCGTTGACAACAATGGTTAGAGTTGTATGTCATCTCTTTGACAACTTTGGTTTGAGTTGTATGTCATTTTTGACAACCTTAAATCGTGATTGTGGTTATTTTCCATTTGTGAAAAAAAAATGAAATTGGTCATGAGCATTCATTCAAATGTAAACCATTAAAATCATAAAATGTGATGACATTCAAACACTTGATTCATCAACAACAAAACTATAATACATTCATCAACAATTTACAATGTAATCATTCACCAAATACACTAGATTCTTTTCAATGTTGTTAATCACCACATATATTCTCATAATGCTCAAAGAGTTTCATCTCCATACTTGGAGCTTTCGGGCATGAGTCAAAATTTGTTCAACTGCTCCTGATCTGAATGTACAAGAAGCGCGCCATCATAAAAATAATATCATGTCTGCTTGAAGCCGGGATATCTCGCAATATGATAAGTGAGGATTATTACATTGGGCATCTTGTAACCAAATCTTCGCCTAGAAAGACATTGGGCATCTTGTAACCAAATCTTGCCTAGAAAGTTATGGAAAAAATCATGACCCAAGATAGACCTAAAACCAGGATGGTGAGACTTTTACCATCACTATTGAGAGCAGAGACTTGTACAAGATGTACTAGACGGATCTTGAGATGATAGGTTAAAAATAATGAAACGAGTTCATAGGCCTATCTTGGTTCATGATCTAGAGCCTCGATTTATCATTCTCATGAACGTCAACCATTTAATAATCTCACTACGGGATGAACTATATAAGAAGCAGACAACTCCACATTCTATTAACCGACTAGAAATATTCATCTCATAAAGTGTGATGAAGTCTGCTCAAGAATCGTAATGTAACCGACCTTGCTGCCCAAGATTTGTTATTGAACTGAGAAGCACTTCGGCGACTAGTAACAGTTTCTACTTCCATATTGCTATCATCCTCGGAATCGTCTCCAAAATTTGAAAATATCTTGGTATCATTTCATATACTTAACCTGAAAAGAAACCAATTGTCAAACATAAGATCGAGAAACCAATCAATAAGTACCATATTTTCAGTTCACAACAAGATAGGAGTCCAGATTACCTTGATGTAGTTGCTTTTGAGCGAAGAAATTTACATTCCATGGCGGCATATATTTCTCGGCTTCTTCGCACACAAATATTTACTTCTTTTTAGATGATTTCATAGGAGTTTCCTTGTACATTTGCACGCGTTCCTTCAAAGCATCTCTCCTAGGCAGTGCCAATTTGTTGTTAGGATTGAAAAGTAAAACTTATTCAAAAGCCTTGAGGGAAGCTTTCAAGTCTTTCAAATTGATTGATTCCCTTCTCGAGCTTCTCATCACGGATGTAGCTAACACCAAGGGCATTGTGAACCCGAGAATAAAGGTTTAGACACATCAATGTATAGTTGGATTGACGAAACAAGAAAAAAACGTAAAAGGAGTGGCCGGAGAGGTACTTTTGTGATGTATTTGTTTAGACACATCCATGTAAGCTCACCCATTAACATAGCTGATGGATGGATGGATGTATACTATTCACGTGATAATGGGTTGTGTTTTTGTAAGCTCTATCAACCACTTACGTGATTAGTGCATACATTTCACACAAAACGGTGTAATCTTTGACACATCATTCTTCATTTGATGCTCCCAGTTCATAATCATACATTTTATTCTTAACTCTTTCACGGTTCTTATGCGAATTCTGTGTGCCACCTAACACGACTCTTCAAGCTCAAATTAGGGATATAACTTGGAAATAACTTATCCTCTCCTCCTAACAAACCCCGCCAAGCCCGGGAACAATTACGGTGTAAAAAAGAAACATTTCCTCCAGTTTCGTCCTCTATAGATAGACTACACTAGAAAAGTTTAACCAATTCCCGTGACCGGCTGGAATCTGCAATGCTAAAACTTTTCTTTCCAAGTAAAATCACAATCTAATCATTAGACCCATTAGCATCTTTAAATTCCACATACATATGTTTGGCTAAGTATTATGCAGGCAAGCAAATTCTTCCAATTCAAATAAAATTATTTGAGAAATAATCACCTTCGGTACCAATGACTCATTAGTCTCAATTTAACCATCTCACTTGCAAGAAAGCTGCACCAGCATCCCTTGCCTACAATTACACAAAAAATCAATCAATCAATCAAAACATGTAAAACAATTTCCCAAAATAGAAATTACAAAATGAATAAACAATTCAAACATGTAAAAAAAAAAATGCAAAATCAATAAACAATCAAAAACCAGTAAACAATCAGAATCACAACCTTTGATGCGTCAAATCGGTCCGGCCATCTTTCTCTTGCTTCATTAACAGGAAAATGTTCACCAATTAACTTGCAATCATAATTTTCTTTCCGTTTCTTATACTTTAAAATCTTCCTTTGCAGATTCTCCACGGGGACTGCAACATCTTTCTCCATTTCTTCTTCCTCATCCACAACTTCCTCGGGGTCTTCAATATGTAGATCTGAAACCACACAACTTCATCATAATAACCACCAACATCAGATATTGATTTCTCATCAGTTCAATCTTCTCAAACCCCTAAAATCTAGTGAACCCATCTCTGTAGAAGTTACGGTTTAGGGGATGAGTTCAAGATGAAGTAAAATAGAGAAATCAACGATGAAATTAAGGGTTTCTACTTGAACTAAAACTAGGGTTTGTGAGGATTCAGTATGAAATCGAAAAGATAATCAAGGATTTGGGAAATCAGTGAATTAGGGTTTGTTGGAAGAAACAAGGGTTTCAAAATCCTAGCTACACCCGTTCATGGTGAACCTTGAAACCCAAACATTATATTAGAAAACTGAAGAACAAATTATAGTTTTACTGAAATTTTGTTGAAAAAATTGGTTCGATTTCACTTAAGTGAGGTTTTTTTTTTTCTAAGGGATGGAAAGATGAGAGACGAGAGAAAGAAACGTGAGTGAAGGTAAGTGAGAGAAAAAAAAATTTATGTAAAAGAATTTTAACGGATAAGATGTGGTAGGATGTGGTCATACGGATTATCAAAAATTTATGGACGGTCTAGATTTAACTTAAGAGTGTCATACGGATCAAGGTAAGTGTGTTTTCTTTGTGTTAACACGAACTCATGTTTTCGGTTTAATTATCAACCTTCGACATGAAAAAAAATCCAAGAAAAATATTAATAAATTTAGGACATTGTTATCGACATTCTGATATAAAAAAATCCAAAAACTGTATAAGAATGAATCGGGAAAATGAAAAATGAATTCGATAATTGGTGTGTTTCTTTGTGCTTTCTCTTTATGCTTCCGGTTTGAATTTCGACTAATCGCATAGGTCATGAAGTAATTTTGACAAGTTATACAGGTCATGAAGTAGCATGATACATCATCGAAATCGATAAATATGAAGCTCAGTGTTGATTCGAACTTCAGATATGGTATAACGACATACAAACTGTGAACCGAGAAGCTCCGGGAGAGTTCTGACTTCAAACTTAGCATGATACATCATCGAAAACGATAAATATGAAGCTCAGTGTTGATATGAACTTCAAATATGGTATAAGGGCATAGAAACTGTGAACCAAGAAGCTCCGAGAGGGTTTGACTTCAAACTTAGCAGCATACATCATCGAAATCAATAAATATGAAGCTCAGTGTTGATTCGAACTTCAAATATCGTATAACGGCATACACAAGCGTGAACCAAGAAGCTCAGGGATAGTTCTGACTTCAAACTTAGCATGATACATCATCGAAATCGATAAGTATGAGCTAAAATCGATAAATATGAAGCTCAGTATTGATTCCAACTTCAAATGTGGCATAACGACAAACAAACTATGAACCAAGAAGCTCCGAGAGGGTTCAACCTTCAAACTTAGCAGGATACATCATGGAAATCGATAAATATGAAGCTCAGTGTTGATTCCAACTTCAAATGTGGTATAACGACAAATAAACTATGAACCAAGAAGCTCCGAGAGGGTTCAACTTTTAATTTACGATGAATCCATCCATTTACAGATAATATTCCTTCGGAATATTCCCTAAAACCTTAAACAAACCATATTATGGCATATTATATGCATACCCTAGCTCCGAGATCGAAACTTGGCCGTGAGTGGACTACTATAAGACGGAAACTTCGTAAGAACGATGAATCCATCCATTTACAGATAAGATTCCTTCGGAATATTCCCTGAAACCTTAAACAAACCATATTCTGGAATAATGTACGCATACCCTGGCTCCGAGATCGAAACCTGACCGTGATTGGACTACTCTATGTCATAAACTTCGTAAGAACGATGAATACATCCATTTACAGGTAAGATTCCTTTGGAATATTCCCTGAAACATTAAACAAACCATATTCTGGAATAATGTACGCATACCCTGGCTCCGAGATCGAAACCTGACCGTGATTGGACTACTCTATGTCATAAACTTCGTAAGAACGATGAATACATCCATTTACAGGCAAGATTCCTTCGAAATATTCCCTGAAACCTTAAACAAACCATATTCTGGCATAATGTACGCATACCCTGGCTCCGAGATCGAAACCTGGCCGTGATTGGACTACTTTATGTCATAAACTTCGTAAGAACGATGAATCCATCCATTTACAAGTAAGATTCCTTCGAAATATTCCCTGAAACCTTAAACAAACCATATTCTGGCATAATATACGCATACCCTGGCTCCGAGATCGAAACCTGGCCGTGATTGGACTACTCTATGTCATAAACTTCGTAAGAACGATGAATACATCCATTTACGAGGTGCAAGATTCCTTCGAAATATTCCTGAAACCTTAAACAAACCATATTCTGGCATAATGTACGCATACCCTGGCTCCGAGATCGAAACCTGGCCGTGATTGGACTACTCTATGTCATAAACTTCGTAAGAACGATGAATACATCCATTTACAGTAAGATTCCTTCGAAATATTCCACGAAACCTTAAACAAACCATATTCGGCATAATATACGCATACCCTGGCTCCGAGATCGAAACCGGCCGTGATTGGACTACTCTAAGTCCGAAACTTCGTAAGAACGATGAATACATCCATTTACAGCAAGATTCCTTTGAAATATTCCCCGAAACCTTAAACAAACCATATTCGGCATATGGTACGCATATCGTGGCTCCGAGATCGAAACCTGGCCGTGATTGGACTACTCTAAGTCATAAACTTCGTAAGAACGATGAATACATCCATTTACAGGCAAGATTCCTTTGGAATATTCCCTGAAACATTAAACAAACCATATTCGGAATAATGTACGCATACCCGGCTCCGAGATTGAAACGATGGGCCGTGAGTGGACTACTATAAGTCGAAAATTTCGTAAGAACGATGAATCCATCCATTTACTATGGTAATATTCCTTTGGAATATTCCCTGAAACATTAAACAAACCATATTCTGGAATAATGTACGCATACCGGCTCCGAGATCGAAACCTGACCGTGATTGGACTACTCTATGTCATAAACTTGGTAAGAACGATGAATCAATCCATTTACAGGTAAGATTCCTTCGGAATATTCCCTGAAACATTAAACAAACCATATTCTAGCATATTGTATGCAAACCTTGGCTCTGAGATCGAAACCTGGCCGTGAGTGGACTACTATAAGTCGGAAACTTCGTAATAATGATGAATCCATCCATTTATAGGTAAGATTCCTTCGGAATATTCCCCGAAATATTAAACAAACCATATTCTAGCATATTGTATGCAAACCCTAGCTCCGAGATCGAAACCTGGCCATAAGTGGACTACTATAATTCGAAAACTTCATAAGAACGATGAATCCATCCATTTACAGGTAAGATTCCTTCGGAATATGAATAAAATTTAGCAGAACAGTTTATACCTCTACGACAACTCTAATAAAGGTTGTCAATAGTGATGACAATTTTTTTAGCATAAGTGAGAAGTTTTTTACAGAAGTGAATAAAATTTAGCAGAGTGTGAGAAAAATTTAGCAGAAGTTGGATTTTTTTGCAAAAGTGATAAAAATTTAGAAGAAGTTTTTATACCTCTATGACGACTCTTAAGGGGTTGTAGAAGGTGTATTTATCCTTTTCTATAAAAGTAAATGTAAAATATAAGCAGACATGTAAATGTGGAAGGGTGGTTAGAATCCAAGTCTTAGACAGAGGAGGTTTAGGTTCGATTCACCTTAGCCTCATTTTTTTTCAATGTCAATTTTTCATTTTACAACCCTTGTAAAGGTTGTGAATATTGATCATAAAAAAAAGCACAAAAATGACAATATTGAGAAACCGGAAGCATGGTTGATGACTTATGCTAACACACATTAGGCGTGGGTTCGAATCTCTCAAAGAACATTTTTCAAAATCAATTTTTTTTTATCTTTAACAACTCTTATGCGTGTTGTTATACAATTATTCACTACCTTTAAGATATGAGTTGTAAATTATAAAGGTGGTCACTTCTCTCTGCAACCCTTTTCACACAACAAGTTGTGGTTCTGATTCTCGTCACTACTCTTAGGAACTCATTGGTCCTAAGAGTTGGACATATTTTACTTTGACAACTTTTGTTTGGAAAAGGTTGTAAAACATGCCACCTTTTACAACTTTTAATTTACGAGTTGTCAATCTACAGTTGTAGATTACTATTTTTCCCGTAGTGCCATCTTGGTAAGTTTGGACTGATTGTAAGAAAGCATTATCGTATTACTTTTGTGACTACTCGTTTTCCCATAGTCTATGTAATGTATACAGCTCAGAGAATCAGATACTAAGTAGTATTGATGCCTCTGTTGAACTGATAATGCTAAGTAATAAAAGATACTCAAGATCGCAATAATAACTAAGAACACAAATATAATATAAAAGCTACTAAGTTATCATGACACAGAAGAGATTACGTGGTTCGACTTTAGTCTACGTCCACGGGGTAACGAGTGATTGTTTTGTATTGAGTTATGGTGGTTACAAAGATCTTAAATGCTTCCCAAAGTAATAGAGAGAACTCAAGTTGAAGTAAATACTTAAGTTCTAAACATTAAAGAGGTATAAGCTTAAGACTAGATCTTCTCTCCTAGATATTGAATGCCTCTAGTTTGTTGGTGAGGCGTGGTATTTATAGCCCCTTCTGCTCCAAGTATCTCTTTGCTTCCTCTGGGTCCATCGTTTCCTGATATACCTTTAGTACAGATGGTACCTTCGTTCGCCGCGTACTTTCTCCATTCGAACTCTGCCACCTCAGCTGACCCACGTTCCTTCGGGAAATTCCCAGCCTTAGTACAGATTGTACCTTCGTTCACCGCTAGCCTCTGTCAATTGGGTTCCGCCACATCGTCTCTCTCCACGTGCCTTGATTATGCGTGTAGATAAGAGATTTGTGCATTTAATGCTGATTAGATATGTCATCTACCTTTGTCCCTTCGCCAGCTGCCTCCCCATAGACTAGGTTTTACTTCTTTCATCTCAGCCGTCGAGGCATCCTTTCTTGGGACGAGATAAAGTAGATCTACGAAGGTATCCTCTGTCACTCGGATTTCTCTGTATAGCGATGGCTACACAGTTATCTTGTATGCGACCATTGAGATCGTGACACGTGCTCCGCATAATATTCGTATTCACAGTTTGCCCCTTTTGTTTCATATTCTACCGTTTGGTAGGATTGGAAGAAAACTCCCGTAACGCCGCCATTTTTGCACGTACCGATTGAGTGGTCCCCACATGTCTTTTCATGCAATAACTTTCCCTTGAATTTCGGGACGTCCAAATTTTTGGATTCATCAGCCGCTTTATAAGAAGAGAATAAAGAGGAGGAATTTTCATTAATCGCTTTCTTCCTCTCGAACTGTCGCTCTCTGTCTCTTTCACAGAGATTTTCCTCCACCATCGATGCCAATCTTTCATTCGATTTCCGAAGCTTTCGGTTCAATAATCGATCATCATATACACGTAAGTGATGCTTTGCTCTTTGTTGTTGCTTTTCGTATTTTTCCATGCTTAATTTGTCTTCCCTTCTTTAATTTGTTTGAAGTTGTTTCTTTTGTACACTGCATGTGAGAATTTTAATTCTCTTTTACTTGTTCATGTTGTATGTGAACTTGGATTTGTTCCCATTTCGTATTTTGATGACCATTCTGCCATGGTTGTTCCTCATCTGCAACTTTATTCATGGTGATGAATGTCCTTCGATTTTGCCTTATGATGAGTTTAAACCGTTTCCCTTTGGTTGGTTTAGTAAAACCCATGCCCAAAGTATGTTTTTTTCCCCTAATTTGTTTTTGAGTCGCATGTGATTTTCAGTCTGCCATTGTTGATGAGCCGTTCTTCCTGTTGGTGTAGGAATTATGAGACTTCCGAAGAAGCCTACGCGTAAGGGGCATAGAACCTCTTCGTCTACTGATCCACCTCCGCGGATGGATCACCCTGATGCTACGCCGTCTCCACCCCTAAGGATACTGAAGTACTTGCTATTACCGAGGTGGCTGTTGTCTCTGAGGCTGTTGCGGATCCAGAGGTAGAAGAAGTTGTTGTTGAGGATCTTCCACCTCCTTCTCCTCATTATGAACTTCAAAGGCTGACACTTCGTGATAAAGATAGCGACGCTCATCCGTTCTTGGCTGAGATCACCAAGTCTTTTCGCCTCCATAAGTTCGATATCTCCTTTTTCAATGGCCCTGATGTTCTCACTGAATCCCTTATCCGGGATTTTCCTTACGATGAGAATAACCTTCTGATTAGTGTTGGCCAATTGGCCGCAGGTATGCCCCTCCCTTTGTTCAGTAGAAAGGATCCCTTCTACTATGAAGTTTTGTCTACCAAGGATGACCTAGCGAACAAGACTCAGTTCCGAGGAGTTATGCAATACACTGGTAACTTTTGCCTTGCCCTTCGTGAGTGCTGGTATCGTAGCAAGGGTAAGACTACTTTGGAGTCTTATGACCCCTTTACTGAGGGAAGGTCTAAGCAGGAGGATTATACCCCTGCCAACTTTAACGCTACATATGCTGATGCTATTCAGAAAACTAATCTTCTTCCTTGGAGTGTTGGTCCACGCCGTATTCATGTTACTGCTCGACATATTAAGGAAGGTAACAGTCTTCGTCTGCTGTAGGAGATTTATAAGACTGGGTTGACTGTCATCCCTTAATCTGCTAAGCTCTTATTGCCGAAGGATGACCGCATTCGTCTTGATCACGTTGACCGCTGGGCGCGTACTCCCCTTCATGTGATGGGTCCTTGGGCCTACGGTTTTACCACCGCAGATCCCCATGTCTCTCATACAGCTTTCTCTCTTCCTGAGAAATATGATGGATATCAACCTTGGGATTTCAACCCTGCTGCTCCTCATGAGGTAACCTTCGTTTATGTTTGATGGCCTTTGCTTTAATGTATTTGTTTGATATTCTGAGGTCTTTCTTTTGTAGTTTGCCCCTGCTTCTTCTGATGGAACTGCTCTGGGATCTGCTGGTAATTCCGTAGCCACTAGGACTAGGAAAGGAAGGCTTCAGCTGAAAAATCTACGCTAACACCTGTAGAGGTAAGGATTATTTCCATACCTTTGTGTTTGTAGGTTCCTTAGTATCTTGCCCCTGATCCTTAGCTTTGCATGTGTTTTTCCACAGTCTTCCAAGAGAAAGGGCAAGTTGAAGGCTGTTATTGATCTTGAGGCATTGGCTGAGGATCCAAAGGCTGGCGAGGAGGTGCCGGATGATGAAGACATGGAGGACATTGATGATACTGGCCTCAGCCCTCATTTGGATGATATTGAGGAAGATTTTTCCAAGGACAACCCTAGTCCCATTCGTGCTGGCTCAGTGGAGGGTGAGAATATCCTAGCTGGTGGTGATGCTCAGTTGATCAACCCTGTTAGTTTTCAAGCTCCGGCTCCTACTTTGTCTTCAAAGGTGCCTTCGTTTTCTGCCTCTGGCGAAGCATTGCCTATTGTCTCTGCTACTACCGAGGATGCTGTTGTAGCTTCCAAGAGTCTTCCTTCGTCTCCTGCTACTTCGCTTCAATCAAGTGGTTCATTTTCTAAGGTTGTCACCCTAGTGTTGAGGGTTAGTAACTCGGATTCTCAGTCGAATAAGAAGGTTGTGATTTCACTGGCCAGCTTCTTCTTCAATGCTACGCTAACCTCGTTAGGGAGCTGCTCAATCGGATTTTACTTCCCCTGTTAGCAAAGCTATTGGACCTCCGCCTTCGTCACCATATTGAACCAGACTGGGTAATCTTCTTTCCGCTGGTGACATGGACTTAGGTGGTGCTCAAGCTTTTTCTTCGATTCCCAGCTCAACCACCATGCCGCCTCTTCATCGTTGTAGGATCATAATATCGCAATGCATAGGGCTCGCGAGATCAATAAACGACAGTACCGCGAGGGAGTCGCAGGAAACTAAAATAGACGACGCAATGGGAAACGACACACAAAACAACTGAAAGATATGGAACTGGCGAGGGTTAAGAAGTGTCGCGAGATTGAATAGTTGTACACTGGCGACACTTCGCGAGACATTCCCGAAAATAAAGGATAACTTAGCTGTCATCCACTATGTATTACCCTATATAAAGGGTTGAGTGAGTCTGTTGTGAGGAGGTTGTTTTGGAATTGTTGCGCAAGTCATTAGGAGAGAGAAAATTTAAGAGTGTTTTACTTGCTAAGTGTAATTCCATTTTCCCTGTGTAGATAACTCATGAAATCAATCAATAAACATTCTCAATTATGCAGCTTTCAATGAACTAATTAACCAAAATATAGTGAGGGGTGTAGTGTGGGAAAACCTGCTACTACATATGCGCTAGAAAGGAGGATGTGCGAGAGATTGACGTAGAAATTGGAAGGAATTTGAATTAATGAAAAAGATTTGGAGAAGATCCTCAAGAATTCATTGAAAAAGAAAAAATGGCTAGAAGAAGAAATGTACAAGGGCAATCAACGGTTGTAAGAAGAAGTGGGAGACTTCTTTGGTGAAAGGAGGAATGAAACAGGAGAATCGTCAAGGATGAATAGGAGAAATGATGGAGAAGATCAAAATCAGCCACCGAACTCCCCAGTAGCAAACGCGGTTGAGGATTATGATAGAGTAAGTGTACATACTTGGAGATCTGATTCTGAAGACGAGAGAGAAGAGGAGCAGCAATTGATGAACAATGGACAAGGAGGAGGAGAGCAAGAAATGAATGGAGAAATGAATCTAGGTAACGAAGAAATCGCAGCATTAGAAAGATTGAGACAAACAATACATGAGGAGAGACGGCTAGAGGCAGAGGAACGAGCAAACTTGACAAGACAGAATCATGAATTGAGGATGGAAAATATGAGGTTGCAAAATAGGAGATCTAGAAGTAGCGTGAGATCAAGTTCAAGATCGAATAGAGAAGAAAGAAGGAGAGTTTTACCAATATAAAGCACCGATGGAGAAACACAAAATCCGAATATAGAGCATGGCGAGAGAAGAGAAGAAATAGAAGATCGTTATATTCCTCGGCCGAAAATCTTCAAAATGAGCGGAATAGGAAAATCAAGGAAACATGCAACTCCAAGAATTGAATGACCCAAATTGCTGAAGGGAGAATAATTTTGCACGGAGAGAAGAATTGAGAAGAAACCGAGAGATCGAGGATGACATTGAGAGACACTACATTGAACAAGCGCGGCTAGCTCGCGAGAGAGAGAAAGGCTAAGAGAAGAAATGGAAAATCAAGAGATGGAGGAGGCAATCCCGGCAGAATAACCATGATAACCGCGAAAGAAGAAGGGAACAAAATCGCGCCAATAGAAATATTAATGAAGAATATGAGAGGGCGCAGGTGAGAGCTGAGAGACAACCAAGAAGAGAGAACAACCGATATAATGGTGTGCGAATTGATGAAAGAAACGAAGAAGAGCGTCGCGAGGAAAGAAGAGGAGAAAATAACGAGCAGGAAGGTCAAAACAGACACGAGCGAAGAAGGAGAGAAGCAGAGCTAAAAAGACCATGTAGAATCAAATTCGAGGCAAATGAACAAATCTTAAGAGAATTGGTGAAATGAGAGGATTCTTGAATAATAGAAGGGAAGGAGGAAGGAGACAATTGGACGAAGCCATCGCGAAGCTGCGAAGAATCCCTTCACGTTAGAAGTACAGATGGGAGGAATACCTCCTAAATGCATTTTGCCTACATTAGCTTGACATTTTTGACGGAACAACACATGCGATACAAAGACATTAAAGCTTATATGAGATGTATGTTGCGGTGGGAGAGTCATGATGCTATATTGTGTAAGTATTTCGCGTCAAGCTTAACAGGAGAAGCGTTAAAGTGGTTTGAAGGTTTGCCCAGAAACACGATCGCGTCGTTTAACCATCTGCAAGCTACATTTTTGGGAGCCTACATAAGCAACAACTTCACGCGACCAGGAATTGAAGATGTATTCGGGTTGAAACAAAGAGTTGGAGAAAGCTTAAGACAGTTGACAATAAGATGGAGAACCATGTGTAGCGAGATGGCCGGACGGGTTGAGGAGAGATATCTCATCCTCTCATTTGTGAATGCTCTCTTTGCGACTAACTTGTTATACATTCAAATTTTAGAGTAAAAATACAATCACGATGGCAGAAGCTGCGAGAATTACGGGGAAGAATATATCGCCTTAGAAGAAAGACAGAATGAAATGAATTCTTATCCGATCGCGAACACAAACTCGAATCTGCGAACGCAAGCTTGTTACCTCGGTTCATCAATACTGGTGGCGAGCACTTCGCAAGGACAAGCGAGCAAGGAGAGCTGATGAAGGACAGTGAAGATAGTAGCCATGGGAAGCCATGATCAAGAAGAGTTTGAACGTGAAAGGAATTACTACAACCGTAACAGCAATAATAAGATTCAGAGGCTAGATCATGTGCAAGAAACTTATGGTGGACGAAGGCAAAATAACCGTGGAGGGCAGAGAAGTCATAGAACAGTATGGGAACAAATTAAGATGCCTCCACTGAATACTAGCGTTGAAAAGATCTGGGAAGCTATACTTGTGATGGAAAATGTACCAGCACCTTGGAATGTTGGAATGGAACCACCGTCAGGCGATAGAAGTCACGAGTTTTGTTCTTACCATCGCTTCCATGGGCATCAAACAAATGATTGTAGAAATATAAAGAGAATTATTCTCAGGATGATTGATCAAGGGAAGCTGAATCACTTTCTAAGGGGAGAAGAAACAGGTCAGACATTACCACCACCACCAGAGATGCACAGAACAGTGTCAGCGAAGGGAAAGGAAACATTTGTGATCGAAGTAGGAACAAAAGCCAAGAATTTGAATCGCAACTCCATTGTCCACTCCTATCGCACCATCGAAGATTTTCATGACAACGTGCTCCAGTAGAGTCTTTGCGAGAGATGCGATGATAAAGAAATAATGAGCTCCGGCGAGAACGCGCTTGATTAGAACAGTGGCAGTTGAAGACTATTTCTTTCTCTGCAGATGAAGTGCCAAAAGGAAGAGAAACGCATGATAGCCCGTTGGTTGTGAAACTAGAGATTAACCCGAAACCAGTCGATGGAGAAGATGATGAGGCGAGAAGCTTATTTGGGCGATCAACCGAATCTTAATCGACACCGGAAGTTCGGTGAATATCCTCTTCTACCATACTTACAAGACGATGGGAGGAAAAGATGAGGATTTGATCCCCTCTACATACAAGATATATGGCTTTAATGGCACTGCAAACAAACCAAAGGGAGAGGTTCATATGAGAATACCTCTACAAGGATTATCAACTGGTATTTTATTCTGTGTGGTTGACGTGGAATCTCCATACAATGCGCTGATTGGGAGGCCGTGGCTTCATGAAATCTTGGGAGTCGCGTCAACGTATCATCAATGTATTAAATTCCCACATCCAAATGGCATTGGTATTATACAGGGAGATTGGAAGGAGTCGCAACAATGTCATGAAGTAGATGTAGAAAGCTGCGAAGAAAGGAATGCCAAAAGAAAAGGGTGGAAACGACATGTGAGAGATGAGCAGAGAAAGGAAAAAGCTGATGGTGGATGCCATAGAAGTAAGGACTGAACATACCTCGCGAGGTGAATGCCTAGAGACAGGCGAATATTATGGTAATAAAGAAGCAAAGGATATGAGAAGCAAAAGGCATAAGAAGTGAATAATTAAAAGTAATCTTTGTGCGAGAATCTCGCATGATCAAGGGTAAATGAGAATTCGATTAAGAAAGAGATAAAGACACAACAAATGAAATGGAATTTTGCGAATACTTCGCAAACAAATATTAACAAGTAATGAAACATGAATGATTGAATGATTTAACAAAAATGAATGAGTAAATGAATGGGACGAACCTTTATGGCGTACACCTAGTTCGCGAATAACATTTCGTAAGAGGCAAATGTAAGACCTAAAGTGCGTCATATAAGGGGGTATCTCTCGACATGGCTCAGGGGGAAGGTTACACCGCTCCTGAAGCCTGAGTCATGAAAATTTGGGGCCCATGAAAGCCTATCCGGAGGAGGTACCTTGGATTCCCAACTATATATGTAGGTTATACCCTGGTTGGGCGACCGAGGGTCTCTTCTTAGGAGTCAGTGTATGCTCAAGGCGCCGGGTACACGGTTGAGCCAGAGTGCCCGGGATGGATGAACCTACCCTGGCCATTCTTGGCAAGTCTTGGCATGCGTTGCACTCGCCGAAGAAAACTCCACTTAGGGTGCAGTCTCGTAACCATAAACCCTATAGGTATAAGGGATAAGAGGCTGCGAAAACAATCAAGTTGTTGTTAAGACCGGATGGGAGGAGCTAGTCTTGTATGGCCGATGTTTCGCCTCCTTGAAGGGGCAACCGGGAGATGATAAGGCGACGCTCTCCATTAGGGGGGGTGTCAAAACAGACGCAAATGTCATGAGGCTATGTTTTCGCAAGAGAATTTAGGCTTGTCATATTTGTGCAATTATCCTGCAGAGGCAATAATACTAACGCGAAGGTAAGGCGAGATCAATGGGTCTTTACACGAAAGTGTACGGACGTCCTGCGATTTCGTCGCTAGACGGCAATGTCATGGGGCTTTATGTTCGCAAGGATATCTAGGCCTGTCATATTGTCGCAACTAAAACATCCTGCAGAGGCAAAAATACTTGGAAAATGATAAGACAAGATCAATGGGTCTTTACATGCAAGTGTAAAGACGTCCTGCGATTTTGTCGCAAAGAAAGGTGGCAGGGGAAGACCTCTAATTAGGGAGGTCTAACTTGGAAGACCACACAAAATGATAAGGCAAGGTCAATGGGCCTTTACATGAAAGTGTAAAGGCGGTCTGCGACCTTGTCGCAAAGAAAAAGAGATAGCATTCTCAATTCATAAAGATATCTGCGACCTCGTCGCAGAATACATTTTAAAGCAACATTAAAATTATTATCCAACAAAATACATGAGGATAACTAACTTCTTCCATCAGAAGATCAATATCAGAGGCAAGTATGGGAATGGAAAAGATGGAATATTGTTATTCATCTTCTGACGAAAGAGTTATACATTAATAATGTTAGCCAATTATATCACAAGGAAGAAGTACCAAAAAAGGGGAGTGAAGATTGAATTCATGAAAGAAGAGTTCATATAACAAAGATACAGTAATGTACAGATATTACACGCAGCAAAAGAAAACAAAAAGAATTATATCTTTGGTGATTCTTCTTCTTCATCTGATTCTTCAGTTGTATTATTCTCATCGCCAGAATTTTCTTCTTCGCCAGCTTCACTATCGAAACATCAGAGACAGGTAGATTCTCGGGAACCTTTTCAAGAAGCCAGGGATATGTATGCAAAGGGATGTTCGGTGTTTACAAACATACTCCATGGCTCCATTGAAAACGAACGGCATCATTATTAAAGTTCTCCTTTGTCGTTTCAAATTGTTTCTTCAATTTGGAATACTTATTATTACGGAGGAGAGACTCTTGTGAGCTGTTGTTTTTGATTCAAGTTCTTCAATTCTCGTTGGAAAATTCCCGCGAGTTGTTCTTTCTCGATTCAAGATCCTTAATTCGGCTGAAGTTTCTTCTCGATTCTGCAAATAAGTAACAACAAGTTAATAATTTACAAGCAATACTACAAAAAAGAAAGAAGTAGTAAGGTGTAATAAATAACCTTCTCTATCAGATATCATATCTTTAATCAAGGAAGTATGCTCGGCGTGAAGACTAACATCAACACCTAGGTTATTTACGGCGTTATCTAAAACTTTTCGCAGCCAGCGAATTCATCATCATTATTTATAACAAGAAGCGAACGAATCTGATCTTCTCGCTCACTAAATAAGGAATTCTGGCGAAGCAATTCATCTCGCTCAATTTGTAGCTCAAGAAGAGATTTTTGAAATGTTGCTAATGCTTGAGCACCATTGTTAGCAATGCGGTCTTTGTCATCTATGTGATCACTAATTTTCTTCCTCAAAATTTTGATTTCTTTACGAGACTCAAGAAACATTTGTTTAAATTGGTTGGCCGCACTTAAACCAGATCTATGTTCAATCTCTAAAAGGCGATATTTGGTCTGAAGTTCATCTAATGAAAGAGAGTTAATTTTGTTCGAAGAACTACTTAAAGAAGTGTTGAGATGAGCGAGGAGAAGGTTATTATCCATAGGTTCAGGAAATGTATGGAGAAGAATAGCTTCATCGGAGAGATTATATACGTCTGCGAAAGTAATAAGTTAGGTGGCAATACACGACCAATAAAATAAAAATAATAAAAGAAGGCAAAATATTATACCATAAAGTTCTTTGATTAGCATTTCGAAGGGTGGATACCCTCTCTTTTTGGGAGTCAAGTTCGGTATTTAACTTTTGAATCGTCTCGTCTTTACCGCGAGATAACGCAGCTTCAGTCTCCAATTCTCGAATCTTCTTGCTCAATTGCGAATTCTTCTTCTCAAGATTGTTGCGTCTTCTCTCAAGATCTGAGGCAACTACAAAAGAAGACCTTCCAACCTATGAAAGGAGATAGAAAAGCTGTTAATACATATACAACAATATAAAGTCAATGGGGAGATATGATTGTATACATACCAAGGATCCAAGCGCATTCAAGAAGTCAGGAGACATAGTTCTAGAGACTCCATTGAAAGAATCATTGCCCTCGGTAGAGTGGCATTGCACACGTTGCGAGAGCCCCACAAAGAGAAGCTAGGGGAGCATCTCCTATTCCTTGGAAACAATCTGAGAAGATGTTGGATAACTGATCCATGGAAGAACTGGTAGATGGAACCTTCTTGGCGAGAGAAGGATTCGATTCATGGTTATCCTCGTCAGAAGCTTCAGAGCTTGAGCTAAGGCGAGAAGAGGATTGGACCTTTCGCTTCTTAGTTAAGGGGGCAGAGGATTTACCCTTGCGAGCGACAGTTTTACCCTTACTTTTAGTCTTCGCAGCAATAGTTTCTTCAACTTCAGCCTTCGCATACGTGTAAAGATAAGAAACAGAGGCAACAATATTGTTTTAAATAAGAAGAAAGGAAGTGATTCTTACTTCACTCGTAAGCGATCGAAGCAATGTCAGAGTATCCTCCGACGGATCCTTTTTGTAGCTTCTTTTCAACCTAGCTATCTGAAAGATTTCACAAACTCAGCAATTATAGAAAGAAAATTACGAAAGCCAAATTTAAAGTCGGAAACATACCTCTTTTTTCTTCTCAGGCCATTTGAATTCCCAAGGATGATATCCTGCGAGATTCGCAGGAAGAATATGCGAGCCCGCGATGTAAGGACCATTTAAGATCAAGGGTACGACCCACCATTTCTCATCTTTGGAATGACGAGGAGAGGTATTATTGCCTGGGTGCCAATCAATGTCTTGCATGAGTAATTTATCTTCAGGGACATTATCCTTTTTCTTCAGGCGAACGCCCCAGCGAGATCTCGCATTCACCATAGTTATCACTGAGTAGTTTTCGAAAAAATTTTCCACAGTGTATTTCTCCACAGCTATTTCCAAGTCAGCGAATTTGGGATTTCTGGCAGTATTAAGGTATAAAGATCCTTTGCCTGCACCGCGGCTCGCGAACTCAAGCATCAGGCGAATACAATCGCCATTTAATTGATAAACAGCCCGAGAGAATTTTTCATGGGCCAAGATTTCATAAAATAGAGGCATCTCAGGATTGTACAAGGGAATGGGGAGTCCCGCGAGGAGCTGACCTAGCGAGACTATAATCTTTTGATCATCACATTGATGATCAGAAAACAAATTTGCAGAAAGAATGGATGAAGGTTCCTGATTGGGAATGGTTGATAGAGTAAAACCCTTCTCAAGCAGCTTTTGTTGAACTTCTTCAAAAGAAGTTTTGTATGCACGACTGATGGAAGCCATTTATCAGTATGGGAATGGAAGGGAGATTGGAGATTAAGATCAACGTTAGAAAGGATAAAAAAAAAAAAAAAAAAAAAAAAAAAAAAAGATCTGCAGTAACAGGAGCGCAAATTGCGGAAGGAGAGAGTCGAAGAAAAGTTGCAGAGACAAACTAAAAGATGAAAAGGAGGGGAAAAGAAAACTATATATAAGGGAAAAGAGCCTCGAGAAAAACGAGGTCATTTAATGCGAAGAGACATGAACGGTCAAGAAAAAGTGGTTGAAAGAAACGTGTCAAGAGAAGACATTAATAATCAAAATCCGTGTAAAAGTACAAAACTGAAAATTCTAAAAATAAGCAGTCGCGGAAACAATATTGTAAAAATCTTATGGTACTTTTCCCCTCGCAGAAGAAATATGGGGAGAGATAAGAAACGGTACTTCATATATATTTCAAAGAAGCTTCGGAACTTCGCAAAAGAATAGAGGCAAGTACGTACTTTTCAAGTACAGTATTCTTCTGCTTGTTCCTTCATCAACAAAGACCAAAGATTACTACAGCGACAGATTTTTCCTTTAAAAATCGCTCTTCAAGCAATATTCAAGGAAAAAGAGGCAAGATGTAGGATCATAATATCGCAATGCATAGGGCTCGCGAGATCAATAAACGACAGTACCGCGAGGGAGTCGCAGGAAACTAAAATAGACGACGCAATGGGAAACGACACACAAAACAACTGAAAGATATGGAACCTGGCGAGGGTTAAGAAGTGTCGCGAGATTGAATAGTTGTACACTGGCGACACTTCGCGAGACATTCCCGAAAATAAAGGATAACTTAGCTGTCATCCACTATGTATTACCCTATATAAAGGGTTGAGTGAGTCTGTTGTGAGGAGGTTGTTTTGGAATTGTTGCGCAAGTCATTAGGAGAGAGAAAATTTAAGAGTGTTTTACTTGCTAAGTGTAATTCCATTTTCCCTGTGTAGATAACTCATGAAATCAATCAATAAACATTCTCAATTATGCAGCTTTCAATGAACTAATTAACCAAAATATAGTGAGGGGTGTAGTGTGGGAAAACCTGCTACTACAATCGTGGTAAGGGTTCAGCCAGTCGTGCCCCATGTTCGCTCTCAAGCGATTGATGCAGTTGTTGCTGAGTCTAACAAGGGTAAGCTGCCTGAGAACTTGAGCCTTGGTAGTTCTGATGATGCCATCCTTGAAGCCATTCTGCGGGACTCGAGGGGTCCTTTTTCTGCTGAGGTTGATCGTCATCATCTGGATAGCTCTTTTGAGGTAACTTCGCAGTTGGATGTGCTGTTTGCTCAATATCGTGCGACGAAGGATCTATTCTTCGACCCGGATTGCCTTCGCTCTAGCCAGAGCTTTGGTAAAATCCGCATGGGTAACATCCAAGAAATGGAGGCTTTTATGGATACCTACGCTGATTTCCTTCCTCGCCTCTAAGCGTTCTCAGTAAGTGATTCTTACCTTACCGTTTCGCCTCTTTGTTTTGATTCTTCATCTGCTCTTATACTCCTTTGTTTGCAGCTTTACAAACAGATAGATGTTGGCTGCACCTTATTCAAGTTTTATAGGGCTAAGTGTACTCACTTGAGCGCTCTGTTGGAACGTTCTTGTCAAGAATATTCCCTTGTTAGCACACAACAACCTTCATCCAGTAATGCTGCTTCTATTGCTAGGGTATCCTCGTTGGAGGATGATTTGAGGAAGACTCAAAGGTCTTTGGAGGCTTGTTTGTTGGCTCTCGAGAGAGCTAACAATGCTACTAAAGTTACTGAGGAAGGGCGTAAATCTGCTGATTCCGCTTTGGCTGCTGAGTCCTCCAAATCCATAGGTTTGTTTCTTCTTTCCATTAGCTTTGTTTTTGCTCTTGTTTGGTTGCATAGTCCTAAGACAACCTTCGCCTGCCAGCTGGTAGCTCTAGTGAGCTTAGATATCTTAGGGATCAAGTAGCCAAGTTAACCTCCAATGATTGGTATTATCAGAAGAAGTCTGATAGGTTGATGAACGTAACCGTTCATAATGAGGCCCAACTTTCCCTTGAGTCTGCTCTCATAACGCTGATTTAGTGAAGCAGATGGCTTTGCTTTGTAAAGAATGTGACGAAACGCTTAATTGGAAGGAGAGTCTCATTTTAAAGCAAAATGAGGATATTGCCTTAGTTGAGAGACACCTCTCAGCCCAAGAAATCATCTGTAAGAAATATCATGCGGATTTTGAAGACGCTTGTGCTTCATTATCTAAGGTTACTGCAGAGCGTAATGTTTTATCTTCTGAGGTCTGTCCTTTTAAGAATAGACTTGTCGAGGCATGCTCCGCGTCATCTTCCATGTCTCATGCGTCCTTAGTTAAGAAGTTGGAAGAGTTAGAGAATGTTTACCAAGTTTTATCTTCTAAGAATTCTTCGCTCCGGATTGATGTTGATGACCTCCGAACTGAACGTGATACCCTCGTGGAGGATCTCGAGGTCGTTGAGGTGGACCTTGCTGAGGCTCAGCATAGTTTAGAAGAATCCCTTAGCCATGCAGGAGGTAGCTTAGGGTCCTCATATTCCAGCAGTATCCTTTGTGTTTTTTGCTTTTTCTTCTTATTGCTTACACCCTTTGTACTCGCAGGTCTCCAAGAGCAGCTGGTGGGTGCAAATGCCAAGATTAACCGTCTTGAGGGTCAAATATCTTCGTTGGAGATATCTCGCCATTTTGATGCTGTTGTTAAGTTTAAGGCTGAGGCGCTTCATCAGCAAGCTAATGATCAGCTCAGTGCTCAGGTGAGCGAACTCAGCTAGAAATCTTCCTCTGATTTGGTGGCTCAGGCCTCCCAAATGAAGATTCAGTTCGAGAAGTCGGCCATTGATTATATCAAAAATGCCTTTGCGGAAGCTGAACATCAGGCTGAAGGGGTAGTCTTTCCTCGTCTTCCTTACTCATGATCGTGTCGTGACTAGTCTATTTTTAACTGAACTCTTTGTCGTATTATGCCCCCATCTAAGGGGTCTTTGTATCGTCTCATTTTCCTTGAAACAATGCTTCTTTATGGTTTGAACCTTTGTTATCTGTAACTTTTAAGACATGTCAGTCACAGTTTGGTAACATTATTATCGTACCTTTATTATTGCATGAATATTTTGTTTGTAGACGTATTGTGTCTAGTTGATTGCACATTCAAGTCATCACAAGGTGATAAGGTATGTTTAACCTTGGGTGGAACATTCATCGTCCTACCTAAGTATCCTTTGGACAGAAGGTACCGTGGTGGCAAGGGCTCCTACGTGGGCATTAGTTTTCCTGTAACCCTACGCATTCAGCGCGAAGGCTGCTTTACTTCAACAAGGCATCTCTATAGGGGATATCTTACTTTTTCTTATTGCCTCATGAATGGAGCTATCACTCCGAGGATCCGAGTATTGATATATGCGCAGGTATGTCTTGCCTTGTCTCATCGTCAATCCCAACGGAGGGTGTTTATTCTAACCCAATTTGTACCTAATCAAAAATTGACTTTCTCTTAGAAAAAAGTTTCTTTCATTGATTAGTAAGGTTTATAATACCTTCGGTCAGGGACAGAACATGGTGGACTATTGTCCATTCCCTTATTCTCCTGAGTAATCACCATTCTCTTACGGGTGGTACTTTTTTAGATACATTGCATTCCAAGGGTGTTGCAATACTTCACCTTTGAGGGTCCTTAGGTAGTATGACCCTTTTCCAGCGACGTCGTGTATGATGTAGGGCCCGTCCCATGTCGGAGCTAGCTTGCCCCACTCCTTCTTTCTTTGATATGGTGGTATCTGACGCATCACGTATTCTTTGACCACAAAGTTTCTAGGGATGACCCGTTTGTTGTATTCGCGAGATAGCCTTCGTTGATAGTTTACCATCTTTTGCAAAGCCACTTCTCGCCCTTCTTCAAGATCATCGAGCTAGTCTAGCATTAGGTCCGCTGTTAGGTTCTTCTCCCAAGCCTCCCTTTTTGTTGTTCGAAGTATTATCTCCGTTGGGATGACCACTTCAGCTCCGTAGGTTAGCAAGAATGGAGTTTCTCCCGTAGCCGCCATTCTTGTAGTTCGGTAGGCCCATAGGACGTTGTGCAGTTGTTCGCACCATCTTTTCTTGTATGCTCCTAGCTTTTTCTTCAAGATCATCGCTATTGTTTTATTAGTCGCCTCCGCTTGTCCATTGCTCTTAGGATATATTGGAGTGGATTTGTTTTTCTGAATGTTGAAAGTATCGAACAACATATCGATGTTTTTTCCTTGCAACTGTTTGCTATTGTCAGAGACTATGGCAGCTGGTATTCCGAACATGCATATGATTTGCTCAAACAAGAACTTAAAGACATATGTGTCCATAATTCTTGCCAAATCCTTGGCTTTCCACCCACTTCGTGAAGTAATCCGTAGCCATAATAAGGTATTTTCTATTCGAGGTTCCCTCTATCAAGGGTCTGACAATATCAACCCCCCATTTGACAAATGGTCAAGGGTTGATGACTGAGTTGAGCTCCGTTGCTGGTGCTTTAATCTTCCTGGCAAAGCATTGGCATTTCTCGCAACGATTAGCCATGTTCTTTGAATATTCGTCCATGCTTAGCCAATAGTATCCTTGCATTTTTGCTTTAATTGCCAAGGACATTCTTCCGCTATGATTGCCAGCTTCTCCGCTGTGGATATCATGTAGTAATCTTCTACCTTCGGTTCGTGAGAGGCACCGCATTAGAGACCCCAGGAATGACCTCCTATACAGTATTCCATCACGAAGGATGTATATTGTTGCTTTTGATTCAAGTTTTCGAGCCTTTTTGACATCTGCTGGTAAGGTACCTTTGTCGAGGTATTGGTGAATTGGAATCCTCCAATCATCTTCCGCCTCATCTTCATTGTCTTCATCCGACGTAGGTTGGTCTATGTCAGATCCTTCGACTTCGTTATCTGGTTCTTCTTCGTCTTGTTTCTGTTTCTCAGCTTCTCTATCGAAGGTTCTTATATCATTCCAATTTGCATGGAGGTGGTATTTTTGTCCTTAGGATTGATGATATGAATGCTAAGGCATCTGCGTGTCTGTTATCTTTTCGACAGACATGTCTGAATGTAACGTTATTTATTTTTGACGCATGCTCATGTGCTAACTTTAGGTACGAAGAAAGTACTGGATCCAGAGTTTGATATTTGAGCTCGATTTGTCTAATGACTAACTGTGAGTCACTAGTCAAACGAACATCTGATAAGCCTAGCTCCCGTGCCAAGCGTAGACCATGTACGACCGCCTCGTATTCTGTGATGTTATTAGTGTATTGTTCGAATTCTAACCTGGATGCATAGATGAGTCGGTCTCCGGTAGGGGTTGTTATTACCATCCCTATGCCTCCGCCTTCTCCGTTGGAGGAGCCATCTACGAATATCTCCCACCTTTGTAAATTTTGAGGTTCCAAGAGATCTTCTGGTTCCTGCTTGTCTTTCTCCATTCCTGGGATGTCATCTATCTCAGCTTCGTCGTTGAGAGGTAGGTCCGCTAGAAAGTCTGCTAAGATTTGTGATTTCTCAGCCTTCCTTGATTCAAAGATTATATGGAATTGCTTGATCATGGCATTCCATTTTTGCCACCCTTCCAATTTTCTCCGTGCTGTCGAAGATTTGGCTTATCTGAGCCTTTGTGAAGACTCGGATGGTATGTGCATCGAAATATATCCTTAGTTTTTGTGTTTCCACTACTAAGGCATATATAAGCTGCTCCACCTTGGTATAATTACGCTCCGCTGAACTGAGTGTTTTGCTGATGTAGTATATGGGCTTTTCTCCTTGTCCTTGGTCTCGTACTAGTATTGCGCTTACAGCGTATCTTGTTGCAGCTAAGTACAAGGTAAGGATTTTACCTGGCTCTGGCTTTCGTCGGATGGGTACCGAAGTCAAATATTCCTTGATTTTTTGGAAGGCTTGTTCGCACTCCATGGTCCAAATGAACCTGCTTCCTTTCCTTAGTGTATCGAAAAATGCCTTGTATTTATCTAACGATCTTGCTATGAATCTTCACATGGAAGCTAAGATTCCATTTAGTTTTTGTATTCCTTTTAGTGTTTGTGGAGATGGCATTTCCATTATTGCTCTGACCCTTTCAGGGTCCACTTCTATTCCTCGCTTAGTTACCAAGTATCCCAAGAATTTTCCTGAGGTTACTCCGAATGTGCATTTCTCTGGGTTCACCTTCATGTGGAAGTTTCTCATGGCTTAAAATATTTCCTTTAGGTCTAACAGGTGGTTTTTCGCCTCTTTGCGCTTGACAAGCATATCGTCCACGTAGACCTCCAGTATCTTGCCTATCCACGGCTTAAAGATTTTGTCTACCAATCGCTGGTATGTTGCCCCCGCGTTCTTTAGTCCAAAAGGCATCCTTGTATAGCAATACAAGCCTCGTGGGTGTAAAGAACGCAGTATGCTCATGGTCTTATTATGCAAGGGCGATGTGGTTGTAACTTGAGTATCCATCCATGAAGGATAGCCTTTGGTGACCTTCGGTTACATTGACTAGTTGGTCAATGTTTGGCAGTGGGTAGCTGTCTTTGGGGCATGCTTTGTTAAGGTTGATAAAGTTGATGCAAATGTGTACGCCTCCGTTCTTCTTGGGCACAATCACCGTGTTGGATATCCACGTGGGATACTTGACTTATCGTATGAACCCTGCGGTTAGTAGCTTTTGTAGCTCATTCTTTACCGCTTCTTGGTAGATGTCTGCCACCTTACGGATGCGTCGCTTGAATGGTACGATTTCAGGTTTGAGCCGAAGGTGGTGGGAGACCAAATTCGGGTCAATTCCAGGCGTGTCTTCCATTGACCATGTGAAGACATCTGCGTAGTCCCTTAGTAGCCTTTGTAGTTGCATCTCCTCTTCCTCTTCAAGTAAAGTTCCGATGTTGATCATTTTTGGCTCTGCTTCCGTTCCGATGTTGATTTTATTTGTTGGTTCCACCGGTGAGAAGGTTTGTTTCTGAGGACGTTGAGGAGTGTTTTCTGTAATTATCATTTGGCAGAGACGTGCTCCCCTGGGGTGGCGGAGGTGCTTGTATCTGTAACTGAGATGGTTTCGGGTACTAAGAAGGCTTTGTCCTTCACTTCTTTGGTGTTTTCCTTTCGTCTTTTCTTTCGTCTTTGTTGAGCGTGAGATCTTTCTTCGTTGAGTCGACCTGCTAGATTGCATAGCCTCGCGTCCTGCTGATCACCTTTGATTTCCATTTCACCCATGGGTATAGGAAATTGAAGGTACTGATCATATGTCGAAGCTGTTCCTCGTAATCTATGGACCCATAGTCTGCCTATGATTACATTGTAAGGCGAAGGTGCTTCCACCACGCAGAACCTTGTATTGGTTATTAAGGGTCCTTCACGTACCTGCAAGATAATTTCTCCTTTTGGTCTAGAGACTGCTCTATTGAAACCGTATATTGTGCAAGTGGAAAAATCCATTTGCTTCACTGCAAACATCTTCATCACATCGTTTGTGATTCCACAATATCTTTTTTTGTTAATCGATTAAGATTATTGTGAGGTGATTCATAATACTAGGTTGTTCTTCGGGAATATGAGTCGGGTTTATCAATTGGTTCATGTTCACCTTGATTTATCAAAAGACGAAACAAAACTCGTAGGTATATATATATGAGACAGATTTATCTACGAATTACAACCCAACATAAGGAGCAGAATAGTGGCGCAGCACTACAAAAGGTCCATCTATGCCTTTGGAGGAACTGATCCTGAACCGGCCTTTTTAGCAGCAGCATCGGCTCGCTTCTTGTTCATCACCGCTTTAACACCTTCCTTCACTTTAACAACCAGATCGGAATTGAACCTCTCCTTCTCAGCAGCGAGACTCTGAGTCAACTGAGTCGATGCCGCCTCAGCAGTGGCTACTTTCCCAAGCAGATGGGTGTCCCTCGCCCTCATTCGGACGGTGACCGTAACCATATTGCCTTGACCGGACTGGATGAGATCTTTAAATCTCATATGAGCAGACTCAGCTGCACTAGTTGCTTCACTCTTGAAGTGTCTATACCGGTTTGTCCATGCACGCACAAATTTTTCCTTGAATTTATCCAACCATTGAGTCCGACAATACCTGACGGCAGTCGGATAAACTTCGTTCCAATCCATACGCAGGCAGGGTTCGTAAAACAATACATTTAACGCGTTTCCCCCGTCAACGAGGACCTTCGTAACGTTCCATCCATGTATTGTAAGAGTGATCACAAGTGGATCGTTGTGCATTTCGACCTCCTAATTGACGTCTTTTGTTGAGAATGTTAATGGCATGTCCATCCATTCTTCCCAAGTGCTAGTAGGTGGTCCGCTTAGGTTGAACACCTTGTGGGTTTCTAGCTTTCTTCTGTTTCGAGCTAACTCGAGGATGTCTTTGAGCAGTTCTTCTTGTCCTCCGTTGGAGAAGGTGATCATGTTGATGTATTTGCCGTCCTGAGGTAATTCTACCCTTTTCTTCGGGGCCACCTCAGTTTCAGCTGGCTGTATCTGTACATACTCCATAAATTTTCCTTCCTCTATGAATCTGTGAATTATGTTCCTTAGGTGATAGCATGTATCAGTAGTATGGCCATAGTACTGATGGTACTAGCAGTACTCCTTAGCCTCCTTCGTTTTCTGTGATTGCTTTCCCCTAGTGTTAGGGTAAGGAAAGCCCGGTTTTTCTCCTTCCTTGCTTAGGATGTGGGAGAATGTGGTATTTAGATTTGTGTAGATCTTATTTACGAACTCGTCTCTTCCTTTTCCTCTGCCTTTGCCATCTTCGTATTTTGATCTTTTGTCTCGAAAGCTGGTTCTGCCCTGGTCTCTTTTTGCCTCTTAGGTACCTCCGGAATTGGTTCCAGAAAGTTGGTTCGTTGCGGACATGTTGTTGCTTTTTGTTGTGCCCTGGGGTTATCCTTCTGGATTTCTTCGAGTATGATGTAGCGATCTTGGACAACCCTGAGCTCTCCTTCGGAATCCAGGGCTCTGTTGTGAAGCTCCACGAAGATAGATTAGGTTCTATCAAGTCCATACTTATAGCAATTAATGCTAATTTCTGGATTGACTTTTCCAATTTCTTGGCATGTCTTCTACCACCTATCTGTATACTGCATCAATGTTTCGCGGGGTCCGATAGCTAGAGAAAATATCCTAGCTAACCATGCCTTTGTTGATTTGTTGTACATGTATGTCTCCAAGAACACCGAAGACAATTGCTCAAAAGAGTCAATTGAGTTTGCTGGTAAATTGTCATACCATGCTAATGCTGATCTCGTCAATCTTGCAAGGAAGTACCTACAAAGTACTACCTCATCTCTTTCCCAATGGGTGAGGATACGAGTGTAATACCGTAGGTGGGCTGCGGGATCTGAGGTACTGTTGTATGCCTGGAACGTAGGTACCGGGCACTTCGGAGGGATGGGTTCCCTCAAAATGCGAAAAGACAATGGAGATGTGGTTGCCTCTTGTAGCACCTCTTCCAGTCTTGCACCTGCGTGGCCGGTTTTTAGGCCTTATATCTCCTTCCGCATTTTCTCCATTTGCTCCATAACCATGTTCACATTATGAGCATCTTTGGAAAATGCCTCGTCGTAGTAGGACTGAGAGGGCTTGTATGTTGGATCCGTCTCATCTGGATCATGGCGTGTTCTCCCGGCTCCCCCTGCTGGGTTAGCCTTTGGTGGGTTGAGATCCACCCTTCGTCTTACTGAGATAGCTCCGTTATCACGCATCTTTAGCGGAGGGTGAGTTTGGGAACCTTCGATTTGTATGTCTAGCATATCCTTGAGATTCTGGTTCTCCTGGGCCATCTCGTGCATTGCATCCTCATGCTCCTTGTTACGAAGTAGAAAAGTTGATACTTGTGCTGCCATTTTTTCTTCGTTGTGGATTCCACCACCCTGAGGAGTTCTATCGGTCGGATCCTCAGAGTTATCCACTCCTTATTCTATGATCGGTGCGTCTGGATCTATCTGGACTGGAGTTACGTTTCCCAACCCGCGTCCCGTGGGAACTAAGGTTTTGGGTAACCCTGCATTGGCCGCAGGTGGCTTCGTAATGGTGGGATGGTCCGGTAACGGCATGCCGTAAAGTGGTTGAGCTCCCGATATTTGCCCCATCCCTTCAGCAGGAATAGGTGATTTGTTGGCAATCGTTCTTCTTGGTATTTCTCTTTGTCCTTCCTATGCTTCGGTTCTTTGGTTTGCTTGAGACGGCTTTTGAGATCTTCCTCGTGTAACTTCTGGTCATGAGCTTGTTGGTGCATCATTTGGTTTCTGCATGCCTTCGGCCTTTGTTATCATGCGGTCACAGAAAAAATTACATAAGTCTGCTACTTGGGTGCCTTTGTCAAAAGTAGCAATTAATGCTCTGACACATAAGACGGCTAAGCATCTTTTTTCAGAAAAAAGACTGAAATGACGTTTTGAAAGACGGGTATTAAATTTTTATGACACCCTTGGGAGAAACAACCTTAAACGTTGAAAACCAGTTAGAAAAGGGGTGTCAGATCTCCCATAAAACAAGGTTATTAAATGCTTTAGAAGATCTTTTTTCCTTCAAATCTCACTAAGATTCCTCTGCAGTCATAGGTACTCAGATCTAAAGGATGCTTTGTCGGAGAAGGTTGTTTTAGTACAAAACAAAAAATTTAACGTTTTTTGAGTGTTTTTTTTTTTTGTGAAAGCTTTTGTAGATCAGTGAGATTTCTAGTCTTTAGAGGCTATGAACTCAAAGAACTTGCGAAAACAATGGATGAACCAATCACTAGAAAGTGAGATCCATCACTGTTTGAACTCAGATCTCTTCGTTAAAGAAGATGTGTAGGTAAATAAATGACGGAATATAAAAACTCAAGATGGTGAGCAAAACTTTCTAGCGCCAAACTGTGACTACTCGTTTTCCCATAGTCTACGTAATGTATACGGCTCAGAGAATCGGATACTAAGTAGTATTGATTCCCTCGTTGAACTGATAATGCTAAGTAATAAAATATACTCAAGATCGCAATAATAACTAAGAACACAAATATAATGTAAAAGCTACTAAGTTATCATGAGACACAAGAGATTACGTGGTTCGACTTTAGTCTACGTCCACGGAGTAATGAGTGATTGTTTTGTATTGAGTTATGTGATGAGTGCCAAATAGTGCATATTTATACACCTTTTTATTGGCATTTTACTCATCTTTTGCGCTTAGAAATCAGATATTATCCCAGATTCTGTGTTTTCCTTGTTTTCAAGAATAAATATTTGTATTAATTAATTTTGTGTTTTTAGGTAATAAATAAAGCTCGGAGAATCTGAGGAGCCAAAAGAGCGAAGAATTGGAGTCAAGTGCCCAAGGAGCGAAAGCCAAAGCTCGCGCGCGAATCAGTTGCAACCCAACAAAGAAGACATGGGCTAGAGCTACCCGAGACCCGGATCCGAACCCGCTCGTCCCGAGCCGTTGAGATCTCGCCCAGACGCATCATACGGTCGCTGCCTCCACTCTCATCGAGGATTGCTGCTCCGCGCAACACCAGATTACTCCAAGTCTTCCCGGTAGTTCGGATCTTCTCCGGCTAGATCCAATGCTCGCTGCAGCATCCCCATCAAATCTCGAAGCACCTGCTTCACAACGAAGCCACCATACCCTATACCCTATCGACCCATACTCATTTCTCTTCTCCTCTTCTCTTTCTTCTCTCGCAAAACCCATCTTCTCTGCAACTCCACCCATTCCCCGACCAAAGCAACACCAACAACTCCATCTCCTGTCACCTCCATAGCCACCAACAACTCTTCTCCTCTTCTCTAGGCTTAGCTATCTCTCCCTTAGCTTCTCCATACACCTAGAAGCTAATTTAGAGATAGATGAGAACTAGGGTTAGGTCACAACAACCCATGCATGGCGACTCGAGCCCGCAGAGCGAGAGAAGTCAGTGACAATTCGAGCCGAGCAGTATGGGTTTGAATTACTTTGCATTTAATTCCTATTTTTAATTCAATTAGGGTTTGGGAATTTTGAATGATTTGCATGTATAAATAGAGAGTGAAGAAGATGAAATTGGGGCACGCCTGGATTAGCCAGAGCTGTCACTTTAGTTTTAATTTGTGTTTTATTTCTTTGTAATGTTTTAATTTCATTCACTGGGGTGTTGATGAAACCCCTAGTTTCTATGTTAAGCATATCAATCTTCATGTGTTCTTGTTATGATTGAATTGTTAGGATTAATGCTTAGTTAATGAATCAACAATTCCGTGATAGGGTGTACTTGTAGAAAGACATCCTATACTAGGGAAGAGTTAGGGATTTATCTAACCAAAGATCGATTAATGCTTAGTTAATGAATCAACAATTTGTGATAGGGTGTCTTGTGAGAAAGACATCCTATACTAGGGAAGAGTTAGGGATTTATCTAACCAAAGATCAACTTTAGACCTTCAAATGAAGGCACAAGAATACAATTCTAGTTGAGTTGCCCGAGCATGAAACTAGAGGTGGATTCACCACCACGGTGCTTTCCACATTGCCACCGCCTTAGCTTAGAGTCACTAAAACAACTTCAAATCGTTTCTACGACACAAAACATTAGCTCTGTCACTTGTTACTTCACCAAATTCAGTCAAGTAAGCCTTAGATCAACATTAGCACCACAAGTCTCTGTGGTTCGACTCGTATTTGCCCCGTGCTTCATAAATGCACACCGTGCACTTGCGGTATCACTCGTAGGCTATAAAATAAACCCTTTCTCAGGCCTACCAAGTTTTTGGCGCCGCTGCCGGGGACTTGGCGCGTGCCTTGCTGATTCATTGGCTCGCTTCATCTGTTTTTCAATCATCTCTGTACATATCCATTTTACATTGTAGAATAACTTAACTTGTAGAGTAACTTAGCCCTGTATTGCATGTTTGAATTATTACATGAATTTTTGTTATTACCAGTAACCCTGTTTTAGTGTAACTTAGCTTACTTCATGTTTATTTCTATAGATTAATCTGTCATTGCACTCGTACCCTGCTCATTGCATTTTTAGCTTGATAACTTAGTTGCATCTCGAACTTATTTGCATTATCATAGCCCATATGTTTGTAGTTTTCGCAAGCTATAACATCTTGCATCTCGGGTCATTTGCACTTTGGCATTGATCTTGTTTTGAGTACTAAAAACTCCTTGTTGAGCTAGCAGGTGCCTCTTGTGCTTGCTGTGTCTTCTTGAAAGCAAGCCCAAGGAGTGGGAGAAAAAGGTGCAAAGCCCCGAGCAAACCGCATTCTGTAAGTGGCTTTTTGGTAGTCAATTTGTAAGGATGATAGTTGTGTATGTTTGAGAACCCCCGTTAGCTGAACCATGTTAGCTAAGCATGCTTAAGTGATCTGTGCTTCTTTGACTCGAGAACCCTTGGCCTTGATAAGGTTTGTGATCAACTCCAAGCCCTTCGCTGTGAGTTTGAGCCACAACAAGTACAAACATCCGCCTGTATTGCTCTGCACCCTGTATTGTATGCTCTGTGCCCTGTATTGCCTGTGAATGATTTGTGAATGATCTGTGATACCCCCCCTGATGTGGTTCTGTGCTGACAAACCTTACCTTGCGTAACTTCAATCCGCCTGAGCCCTGACCCAAAGGCTGTGGGGCTTTGTTGCAACTTGGCCTGACCAAACTGAGCACATAACCTTGTGCTTGAGCTGTGATTCTGTGCATTGCCAGAGCTGTACACACAGCCAGTGCCTGATCTTGCCACAGCTCTGCACTTGCAACCAACTGGGTTGCTAATCTGCACCGGCCTGCTTTCACTGCTAGAGGTCCGTGCAACCGCATGAAACTTGGCCGCATAGGTTGAAGCCCAAATATCGGGCTTGCACTCGCATAACAGAGCCACCATCAAACGGGGTGACCGACCACACCATTCGGGGCCATCAATCTAAACTGAGCCCACATAACCCACACTTTGGGCTGATCAACACAACCTGGGCTGCAACCAACCGAGCCCAGAGGTCGTCTTAGTCTTAAGCTAGCTCGAGCCCACATATCTTGGGCTGTGTATTAACCTGGGCTGCTCACAATCACACAACCTGGGCTCTAAACCAAGTTGGGCCCAACTCAACCTAATCTGGGCTGCTCACAATCAATCCACCTCTGGGCTTAACAATTTCAAATAGCAACTGGGCTGAACATTCCCACATAAACCAAAGCTCCCAACAAAACCAAATGAATCCCATTGAAACCAAATCCCAATAAACCAAAGCCCACATAAACCAAATTTTGAGTTCAATTTGAGTACTAAATCATGTCAGGATTTTGGTCTGCATCTGGGGATTCAAACAAATCCCTTAGAGAGCTCGCTTACGGGCATCTTTCACAGGATGAACACCCCACATACCATAGTGACTTTAGGGAATTTTATGAGCCTTCTCGGGGCCCCCGACCTTGAGTACTCATACCCTAACCATCATGAGCACATGTATCGGTCACCACGGTGGGGAGTTGAACAATTTTATACTCCCCCGACTCCTTGTCTACAATCACTAATGGAAACTCTCATGGAGCAAAATGCTAGGCTTGAACTGAATGCAATACATGACCATCCATATAGCAACATGCATGATCATCCCTTCTCTAGTGAACCATTTGCACAACCATTTAATGATTATTCATATGAAACATGCATACCCACTATTGAAGACTCTTCCTCCATTGAACAATGTCACATGTTCTTAAAGATGAAACTGATTCATTTAGAAAAAAAAAGAAGAAGAAGAATGGAAGGCAGTTCGTGATAGAATGATTATTGTCCCTAATAAAGAAAATCTTGAAAATAGTGTTTCTCTTCCTACTCATGCAACGAACACTGAATATGAACCTAATCTAGAGGTAAATGAGTATACTAGAAATGCTAATAGGGAAATGCATTTTTGTTATGATGATGATGATGATGAATATGATATGTTAGAAGAGCATGTGTATGTAGATAATATGATAGAATCTTTGAGTTCAGAGACGTTAGGCGTCTCTTCTGTGAACCCTATGAATGATACCTCTTCTAACATTCATATATGTGATATGGATTCTGAGCTTGGTTTTGTGAAATTCTTCAGTGAATGTGAGCATGCTTCACAACTTGTTTGTGACTTAGGACAGGATGAATCTTCTGTTGACACTAATGTTCTTTTGGATCATGATATTATTGTTGTGTCTGATTCCCTGCCCATATCACAATATGTTGCCTGCTCTGATGATTATGACATGGTGATTGATGAATTGCCCTGTGAAAATGACCATGATTTACCCTCTTCTGACCTTAGGAAAGTGTGTGATGGTACAAATGATTTTATACATGAAAATAACTTAGATGTACCTAACCTCTCTCCTGAGTCACAAATTGATACTCCTCCACCAAACCTAGGTGTAGTTTGTCACAAAATTGCAAAACCAACTTTTCTGAAAATGCCTAACTTAGGCCTAGAACTTTGTGCTTCCCAAGTCCTCTTGGACTATTTTGCATCAAAGTATAACACTCTTAAGGAGCCACGGTTGGAATATGTATGTCACTTCTGTAATTAGCAAAACTCATTTTGAGTTAGACCTTTTGCATGATGTACCTTTAAAATTGCAAAATTTTGTTCTCACAAACACACCCGTTCACAAATTTAGGTTTGGGGGAAACTCCTTCACATCTGTGAGTCTTACTTGCACTCTCTTGTTATATCTCGTGTAAAAATTTGATGTTTGTATATATTTTCTATTGGGTTGATCCTCAACTCTTTAGATTGTTAGTTTATGGTGAATTTTTGTATATAATCCAGTAGGACTTGTTAAATTTTCTTTTCTTGATTCGGTTGAGTCTTCTTGCACATATTTTATGCTAATCCGATATGATCTCCGTTGAGAATATTGGATTCTAGCCTTGACGAATGAAGCTCAACCTTGCTCCGCCGGCATCCGGTAATCTCTTCCCTTTTATCTTATCAGCATAGTTCTCGTGGTACGTGATTGTTTAAATTTTTCCTATCTGTGACACATTGAGGACAATGTTTGATTTAGGTTTGGGGGTGCATTTGCATTTAGAGTTTTTAGTCTTTTATTTTACCTTTTATTTTCAAAAAAAAAAAAAAAAAAACTCTTTTTGTAAAACCTCCAACTTTAGAGATTTTAGAGTCACTAGCATGCTTTTAGCTATGTTTACATGGAGATTCGACCGAAATAACGAGAACTTGGAAGTCTAGGAGAACACAATCGGGTTTCTTAGTTGATTAGAGCGTTAAAGTTGGATTTAACCATACCGGAGGGCGAATTAGGTGATGTTTAGATATTCGGTAGTAGAATTGTGATCACCCATAGTGGAGACTACCCATTTTACATCAAGTGAGGTACCGACCTTCACTCTTTGTGACTTTCTAGAAAAGCTTTTAGAGTGTGTGTCACCGTACGTCAATTAGGGTAGGAATGGTGAGCTACCCAACTTCGCACCACTTTCAGACTACTTTTGATCTCTCTTGAGTGCTAATTCCGTCAATCATGAGGGTGACGTCTAAAGATGAAAACTCCTTCTAAATACCGATTTGTAGTTAGCATCATTCTCTCTCTCAATCGGCAAGACCCATAGAAACACATCATCGTCAAAGAAGCGGAGCGAGACGAATTCGAATATTGAAAGAAAAGTTGAGATAGTCCAAGGTTTATGTGCAACAAAGAAAAGAAAATAGGATGAGAATTAATGAAGTTTGTGAAAAATTGAGTTTATCGTTTTATTGTAACTAAAAAAAAAAAAAAAAAAAAAAAAAAATATTATTATTATTCAAGTTTTTGTAAAGTTCAGAAGTTCGTCATCAACAAGTGAAGACCGAAGACCGAAGAATGAAGACGTTTCTATGGTTCTTATGAGAGTGATATTAATTGCCGATCGGGTGAGAAGTGAGTGAGTACTCCACCCCCTTACTAATGGTTGATTTCCTTTCTTAGAGATCATGAGAAAAGATTCTTTTTATCCACACTTCGTGGAGTCTCGATTTTATTTCGGAAGGTTATACTTCTTACCTACAATTAATGCGTGATTTCTCTCTTTATTCCGCTCGCACACATGAGAGACTAAAAAGCGATCTTTTTGAGTGCAATTATCATAAAACCCTAATAGTGAGGCGAAATCGAGGGCTTATGATCACAATCGAATCTGAATTCTTTCATATGGTATGGTTACTTCTCGCTCGGCACTTAAGGATGAGAATGCGTTCTTCGATAGTTCTAACTTCTGTTACTAGCATGCGAAACTCTATGTCCTCATAGCTTCTTGGAGGCTTGAGACTCTTTTACACACTGCGAAGTTGGAGAAGGTTTTGTGGGTACACCTCTTGTAAACCCTCACGAGACTACAACTCGTCCACTAGGGACACCTAGCGGTTTAAAGGCTTAGTGCATACGCTAAATGCATTCGAGACTGCGACGGGGGTATAGTTAGGATTTCTTAATTTTGTTTCACTTGAGGACAAGTAAAATTCGGTTTGGGGTATTTGATGAGTGCCAAATAGTGCATATTTATACACCTTTTTATTGGCATTTTACTCATCTTTTGCGCTTAGAAATCCGATATTATCCCAGATTCTGTGTTTTCCTTGTTTTCAAGAATAAATATTTGTATTAATTAATTTTGTGTTTTTAGGTAATAAATAAAGCTCGGAGAATCTGAGGAGCCAAAAGAGCGAAGAATTGGAGTCAAGTGCCCAAGGAGCAGAAAGCCAAAGCCCGCGCGCGAATCAGTTGCAACCCAACAAAGAAGACATGGGCTAGAGCTACCCGAGACCGGATCCGAACCCCGCTAGTCCCGAGCCGTTGAGATCTCGCCCAGACGCATCATACGGTCGCTGCCTCCACTCTCATCGAGGATTGTTGCTCCCGCGCAACACCGGATTACTCCAAGTCTTCCCAAATAGTTCGGATCTTCTCGGCTAGATCCAATGCTCGCTGCAAAGCATCCCCATCAAATCTCGAAGCACCTGCTTCACAACGAAGCCACCATACCCTATACCCTATCGACCCATACTCATTTCTCTTCTCCTCTTCTCTTTCTTCTCTTCAAAAACCCATCTTCTCCGCAACTCCACCCATTCCCCGACCAGCAACACCAACAACTCCATCTCTTGTCACCTCCATAGCCACCAACAACGCTTCTCCTCTTCTCTAGGCTTAGCTATCTCTCCCTTAGCTTCTCCATACACCTAGAAGCTAATTTAGAGATAGATGAGAACTAGGGTTAGGTCACAACAACCCATGCATGGCGACTCGAGCCGCGGGAGCAGGAATCAGAATTCAGAGCCGAACGGAGTATGGGTTTGAATTACTTTGCATTTAATTCCTATTTTTAATTCAATTAGGGTTTGGGAATTTTGAATGAGCTGCATGTATAAATAGAGAGTGAAGAAGATGAAATTGGGGCACGCCTGGATTAGCCAGAGCTGTCACTTTAGTTTTAATTTGTGTTTTATTTCTTTGTAATGTTTTAATTTCATTCACTGGGGTGTTGATGAAACCCCTAGTTTCTATGTTAAGCATATCAATCTTCATGTGTTCTTGTTATGATTGAATTGTTAGGATTAATGCTTAGTTAATGAATCAACAATTACGTGATAGGGTGTCTTGTAGAAAGACATCCTATACTAGGGAAGAGTTAGGGATTTATCTAACCAAAGATCGATTAATGCTTAGTTAATGAATCAACAATTTGTGATAGGGTGTACTTGTAGAAAGACATCCTATACTAGGGAAGAGTTAGGGATTTATCTAACCAAAGATCAACTTTAGACCTTCAAATGAAGGCACAAGAATACAATTCTAGTTGAGTTGCCTGAGCATGAAACTAGAGGTGGATTCACCACCCTGGTGCTTTCCACATTGCCACTGCCTTAGCTTAGAGTCACTAAAACAACTTCAAGTCGTTTCTACGACACAAAACATTAGCTCTGTCACTTGTTACTTCACCAGAGAAATTCAGTCAAGTAAGCCTTAGATCAACATTAGCACCACAAGTCTCTCGTGGGTTGACTCGTATATGCCCTGTGCTTCATAACAGACACCGTGCACTTGCGGTATCACTCGTAGGCTATAAAATAAACCCTTTCTCAGGCCTACCATTATGGTGGTTACAAAGATCTTAAATGCTTCCCAAAGTAATAGAGATAACTCAAGTTGAAGTAAATACTTAAGTTCTAAACATTAAAGAGGTATAAGCTTAAGACTAGATCTTCTCTCCTAGATATTGAATGCCTCTAGTTTGTTGGTGAGGCATGGTATTTATAGCCCCTTCTGCTCCAAGTATCTCTTTGATTCCTCTCGGGTCCATCGTTTCCGATATACCTATAGTACGAGATGGTACCTTCGTTCACCGCGTACTTTCTCCATTCGAACTCGCCACCTCGCCTAACCCACGTTCCTTCGGTAACTTCCCAGCCTTAGTTCAGATTGTACCTTCGTTCACCGCCAGCCTCTGCCAATTGGGTTCCGCCACATCATCTCTCTCCACGTGCCTTGAATATGCGTGTAGATAAGAGATTTGTGCATTTAATGCCGATTAGATATGTCATCTACCTTTGTCCCTTCGCCATCTGCCTCCCCATAAACTAGGCTTTTACTTCTTTCATCTCAGCCGTCGAGACATCCTTTCTTGAGACGAGATAAATTAGATCTACGAAGGTATCCTCTGTCACTCGGATTTCTCTATATAGCGAGGGCTACACAGTTATCTTGTATGCGACCACTGAGATCGTGACACGTGCTCCGCAGAATATTGGTATTCACAACTTTGTTTAAGAGGTTTTGGTTGGTTTTAGCACAAGTGTAAACTGAATTCAAATTTGAATAGAGCATTTTCAACGGTCTCTCTGCTATTTGTCGATAAAGGGGAGAATTCTGTGAAGGCACAAGTGGTCTTGTAGCTGATGGCAGTAGATTACTACCTTCGGTACAAGCAGGGAGGTAATACCTATTGCCTTAACATATCAAATTTTTCCTTATGTTAACTATGTCTCAGTTCACCATTGTGATTAGTTTCATCTCAAATATTACAGATAAATCCTGTTGGAATGCTCCGCCATGCTCAGGGCTGTGTTATACTTGACAGAGATGGGGTTCATAGCAAAGAAACAAACACGTCTCTCTGATATTTGTGAGGCGACTCAAAATGAAGAAATTTGATTTAGCAGCTCATTGTAAACTAGGGTATTCAGACTTGCACTTGTCTTTAAGAAACATGTGAACCTATCATCTAAGACTTGTATTGGTGCAAATTCAAGATTGTTTTTTGTTTTTTCTGATTTTGAAGCTAAGTGCAGGTTTTATTTCATTGAAATTTTGCAATTTGAACCTAGCATGAATTGTACAATGAATACTGGTTTTTAAATAAATTTCTATTTGAATTTATGTATGCAGGCTTCATGTCATTGTAATTTGAATTTCATTTTAGTCTCAGTCAGACTTGTTTCATCTCAGACAGATTCAATGCAGGCGAGTCAGCCAATCTGAATCTATTATTTTTTTTATATTAAAATGTATATCTACGACTGATGGATGTCAGTCTTAACACCTTGACCGTGAAAATCGGTCGTTGATATAGGTTGTTCCGCGACCAGTAAATCCACGCTCAAACAACGACCATTTCCGCGACCGCTAATACATGTCATTTAACTCTCATCTATGACTTTCCCTGACGGTCGCGAAACTGCTATTTTCCACTAGAGACATCTTCCTTGGATTTGTCAATGAAAATTCCTTGGATTTTACTAGATGTTATATTGTCAAACAGGTGATTGAGCAAAGGTACATTCCATAGATTTGAGTCAGGCAGCATTAATTCCACAACTTCACCATAAAATCTAAAAAGATTCATTCATTAGAATAGGAGGAGTACGCATACCTGGAATCCACCTGCCCATCCATATTTTAGTTTTTTCTCTATTGTTCATTTCCATGAAGTAATGTTGTTGAATAATTTCAAGTCCCTTGGTTATTCCATTCTAGGTATATGAGTGGTTCATTGCTTTGATGTTTTGATGTATGATATCACCATTCTTGAAATACTTACTGCTTAATACTTGAGTTATTAGATGACTTGAATCATTGCATATTCTCCAGGCCAACTTGGTGAGCAGTGCCAAGTTGAGTTTCTCCAGGTCTCTAAAGCAAGTCCTCCATAGTCTTTGGAAGTGAAGATCTTATATGCCATGCTATGGGATTAGATCATCTGTTTGAATTATAACCCAAAAAAAACTTTCTTTCTATAGAAGTAAGCTGATTTAGAAGATTATTAGGGAGTTTGAAAGTACCCATTTGATATATTGGCACTGAATTAAGAACATGCTTGACCATGGTATCTCTGCCAGCTTGAGAGAGTTGATATGAAGACCAAGTGGAGAATCTTGTGAGGAAATTTTCTTTTATAGACCTGAAAGATTCCTGTTTAGGGTGTCCAAGAATTAAAGAAGACCCTAAATACTTTTATTTAGAATTCATGGTTGTGATACCAAGAATCTGAGTTAAAGCAGCAACATTCTCTGGCTTTGTTCTTTTGCTGAAATGAACTGCAGACTTGTCAAAGTTTATGACTTGTCCTGACTGAGAACTGAAATTGTGAAGTAAATCCAGAATATTATTAACTGATGAAAGAGTAGCTTGAGTGAAAATCAAGCAGTCATCTGTAAAGAGCAAATGATTGATGGTTGGAGCTTGAGCAACCACTTTAATACCTTTGATTATTTTATTTTCTTGAGCAGCAGTGAGGTGTCTAGAAAGAAACTCTATTGCTAGGTTGAATAAATAAGGTGAAATGGGATCACCTTGTCTGATACCTATTGTTGGTGAGTATTCTTCACAAGAACTGCCATTAAGCATAACTGACATAGAAGTAGTATTGATGCATTAGTATACTAGATCACAAAACTCATCACAAAAACCAAAGTAATTGAGGACTTTGATCAAGAAAGACCATTCCAACCTATCAAAGGCTTTGGACATGTACAATTTAAGTGTCATCCATCCAATTTGCCCTCTCTTTTTCTTCTTTGAGTGTATTATCAATGACAATGTTAAAACTTATTAACCTTCCTATGACATAATCAGCTCGATAAGGTGAGATAATCTTGGCCATTAGGGGCTTTATTCTGTTTACAAGTATCTTGGAAATAATCTTATAAGAAGTATTACACAGAATAATTGGTCTGTAATTTGCAACATATCACATACGTAAGTCTTATTAATCTATTTTAGGATATGTTTAGTCTCAAAGAACTTTGTGACCACTCTGCAGACATCATCACCAACAATTTCCCATTGACTCTTGTAAAAACCTGCTTGAAAGCCTTCTGGGACTGGAGCACTCCAATTCTCCATACTTCTAAGTGTGCCGTGAAATTCTTGAAAAGATGGAATTCTTGTAAAAGAATTATTGTCTTCAGAAGTAATAATAGTTGGAAGTATGATTTATAAACCTTAATCCAGAACAGGATTGGCAGTGGTACTGATGTTTTTGAAGTGATCAGTTAAATAAGACGAAATCTCTTTTCTAGTCTGAAGCCATTTTCCTTCATGATTCTGCAGAGAGTCAATGTTGTTCCTGGTTCTCCTCTTATTAGTTTTGGTGTGGAAGTACGTACTTTGTGTTGTAATCCATTTCTTTAGCGAAAGAATCTCTAGATTTTTGTTGATAAAATTCACATTGTATCTTGTGCCATTGATTTAGCTATTTGTTGATACTAAGAATGGCTTCATGAGTGCTAGAATCTTGACCACCTTCTTGAAGAGTATTCAGTTCCATATGTAATTTGTCTACTTATTGATCGATGTCTTCAAAGTGTTCTCTATTACATAAAAAGAGAGATATTTCCTAGTAGTATGAAGTTTTGAAACAAACTGAAAAGCAGGAGAACCATTGACACTTTCATTCAAAGCATTCGCAATTACAGTTACACAAGTAGGATTAATTATGTATTCAACCAGGTTAAAAAGAATTTGAAGGGTTTCCAACATTTAGGTATGGTGGAATCAGTTGGTGTTAGAGCATTGCTCGGTTGAAACCACCAAGCGTTGGTATGTCAAGTTTGGTTATCATATTTTAGTGAACCAAAACTCATTTAAAGAGTTGCTTGATTATTTACTAGAGTCAACTTCATATAGGTTAGCTAGAAAGTAACTAGGATATGAGACTTACAAGTATTGCGTAAAGACTTGAAGAATGTGAAGAAGTAAAGAGATGCAACGACGACATCATCTTCCTCTTGAGGTTAATAATATTTGACTTTAACTGTTTTATTCCTAACGTATCTTTCAAGTCGTGCATATTGAAAACATAATTGCGACGCTGTGAATGATTATACTCTAGTTAGACATATTATTAAGGAATTGCAATACGAAGTATAATGTCTATCTTTTGAACTTCGTATATAAGATATCGACATAATCGTATGAATGCTATTGTGATTATGTATGGGTATGTGATAGGGTGTAGAATACATCTTATTTACTATCTATTGTTTATGCTTTCTTTGCTATTTTTCTTGTAAATTATGTATTTTACGCTTGTTTTGAGTTTTATAGCTACTATGGAGTCACACGGAGGAAAAGAAGAAGAAATCACCCAATTTGAGCAAAAGGGCAAAATTGTCATTTTATGGGCGAACACTATCTGGAGCCCAGCCAAGGTTAAGGGCTACTCTCTATTGGAGGAGCACTAAAGACAGGACAATGAGGTTAAGGGGCGTCTACCTGTTATTCACTTATGGGATTGCCAATTGGGTATCCCTTATCAGGTGACGGGTGCTGAATACTAACCCTACTGCGATGAACCTAAACCTAGACTTTTCTCGTTTTCTATCATCACTTCTCATTATTTTTCACCTAAGCTGAAATTGAGAAATAAAACAGCGGATGTGCTGTGTTTCCGAGAGATTGAGAAGATCACTAAATGGGGATCGATGTTCAACCAATAAGATGAGGAAGAATTAATAGAAACAGATCGGGAAATTGGAGTTAAGAAAGAGGCATCAATTTCTTTGCTAAATTAAGATCGAGAAATAGATCGAATCGAGAGAACAGATCGGAAAATAGACAGGGAGAAGAAGATGATAGTATCTGAGTTGTGTTCTGTCACGGTGAAGACAATTGATGAAGATGAATTGGATCTAAAATTGTTCGAGGTTGTTTCTGAATCGAAGAATAAAAGGGGTTTTTGTTTGAATCTAAGAACTATTGAAGATGTTGATGAATGTGCTGTTGAATCGAAGAGGGTGATATTTGTTGAAGTTCTAGTGGAATAAGTATTAAGCCGAGAAGGACTAGGATGGGTCTGCTACTACCATCGAGTGAGGTTAGAACGTTTTTGAAGGAGGGTTTGATATCCATTGATGGTACTGAATGAATCAAGACGAAGAGAAGGAAATTGAGAGGCTGCGAGGCTCAGGAACAATGGGTTTTGTAGCCGGAAATTCAATGAATAGGGAAGTATGATGTTGCCAGGGATTGTGTAGTGATGCTGTGAGCTTGGTAATGGAGTCTCAACTGCAGGTGCAGTGCTGTATTGTGATGGCTGCTGTGGAATCAAAGAAGAAGTCTGGATGGTTGAAATTATGAGTTAAGTTGCTGCTATTTTGGGTCTGTGTATGAAGAAAATATGGTGGCAATGGTTAGGGATTTGTTTGAGCTGGGTTTGATTTAGACAGATGATGAGATGAATTGGAGTTGAGGAGTGATGAAGTGATGGGTCTATGGTGAATTATCGACAATGAGGTTTTGCTGGTGGAATTGTGCACTTGCAGGCAAGGCTAAATGGAACAGTTGGTATTGTGCTGAGATGTTTCTGGTGGTTTGAACTGAAATATAGTTCTGGTGCTCAGGTTATGGAGATGGAAATGCTGTGTTGGATTGAGCAGTTATGAGGAGAATGATGTGTATATGAATGGAATGTGCAGGCCTGCTGGAGGTTTGTGCTGCTGTTAGACTGAGCTTAAGAATATGTTCTTTGCGCGAATGGGAGCGAGAATGAAGCTGCAATGCTTAGAAGAATGGAGGTAAAATTGCAGGTCGAGATTGCGGGGAGTGTGGCATATGCTTGGTAGAATGAAGGAATGCTTAGGCCTGTATGATGTCGAGGGACGGCGGTGAGCCGCAAGTGGTAGTTGTAATGAATCAGTCTTTGGTGGATTGTGTTACGGGTTGGGCTGATTTTAGAAGCTAAGAGCACAATGAGTGGAGTTTGTCCAGATGACTATGTAAAGGTCAAAAAGTGAAATGAGTTTGCGATCGGTGATGAATGAACCGAATAGGAGGAGGTTGCAATGAGTGTTTATAAGGCTGCAGAAGGTTTAGATGGTTGAGCTACGGGGAAATGCACATGAGGCGAGATTGAATGGAGTCTGTAGATTTGTGAATTGCAGAGTTGATTTGATGGCTTAAGGAGAGGAAGTATTACAAGTTATGAACTGAAATTGTAGGGTAGGCACAGCCATGATAGGGTAGGCACAGCCATCATGGCTGAAGTGTAATGATTGCAATGCAGAGTTTGGCCAGTGCAAATGGCTTATGGCACCGGCAACTCGGCCAATCGCCGGAGAGATCGACTAGCTCTCGATTCAAGCGACTGGACCGACTCACCGACTCGCATACGACTCGGTGAATTGACTCGGTTTGACCCGAGTTGACCGAGTTGACTCGTTGCCGGTGACCGGTTTGACTTTTTCCGGTCACTGAGATGTTTGCCGTGACTTTTCCGGCCGATTTCCTACCATAAACCCGGTTTTCGGCGACAGATTTTTGACATAATTACATGGGTTTTTTCTCACACATGGGCTTGGTAGGACTAATTGGAATTGGATGGAGAATTTGGTTCAAATTTGGAAAGAGAAGATGGAAGATTTGAGAAAGGCTTGGACTTGGAGATTGAATTGCTAAAGGAAAGGGGTTCTATTCCTTGGAAGATTTGGAGAATATTGAAGCCTATAAATAGAGAAGTTCTCTACATCTTTTACACACCTCTCTACACACACAACACTTGTGTTTTTGCTTGCTTTTGAAAATTCTTCTTTTTAATTATTTGTGTGAACTTGAAAAATTCTCCCTTTAATTATTTATGTGAATTTCAAAAACATGAGTAGCTAAATTTCTTATTGATTGAGGATGAATTCCTAGTTCTTAATACATGATTTGAGTTTTGTTTCAATTCTATCTTGAAGTTTTTCACATGATTATCGTTTGTTTTTACTAATAGGAATGTTTATTCATTCATGATTGATTGATAGATTGTTTAGAGTGCACGCTAAATTGATTTGTTAATTCAATCTAAAGCTAGTGAAAGTTAGGGGATAAGTAATCGTTTCTTGACTCTTTACATAAGTAGCAAACACGAGACCTTGCGGAGGGATTCCGTGGAGCAATTGTGTGTGAAAACAACGTTAGCAAGTAGACCTTGATCTAAGAGTCTAACTACTAATATTGACCTAAACCTAGTTCATAAATCTTAATGCGTTTATTTAAATTATATCTAGAGTGATCTACTACTAGGTGGTTTGGTAAATAGAATCCGGTAGTCGAGAACTTGTTATCTCGGTGAAAAGGGATTTTGGGGCTAGCTAAGCGAACCGCTATCCTACGATTGGTGATAATCTGTGACTAATAACATATGGATGAAAAACATAATTTGAATCATTGTTTTGCAAACGAAGAAGGATTCCTTGGTCTTGTCTCTCTTATTGATTTCAACTTTATCTTTTAATTGCTTTGTTTATTTTCTTTTGCTTTATACATCCCCCTTTTGTGACAATTTTTACAACTAGAATCTCTTGCTCCTCGTGGGAACGAACTTGACTTCCATTATATTATTTTTAATTGAGTGGAAATAAGATATTAATTTGATTGCACCTACGACACGCATCAAATTTTATAACTTGGGGAGCACGGACGATTTTAGTTGTTTTTATTTTTCTTTTGCTTTATTCTTGCTTTGTTAGATTCTATACTAGTATCTAACTTAGTTTTTGAGAATCTTGTTTGGTGTTATACCTTTGGTGAATGCTTAAAAAGGGGGCCAGAGTCAATACGTCTTCGATCCCAAGACTCAACTAAAGGATTTCATTCGAGCGGTTAACACTCCACTTCCTCCTTCTTCATCAAGTGATTCGGACAAAGAGGAAGAAACAATGGTGATCGTACACTCAAGGACCTAGCTTCTCACGGGCTTGATACACAACAATGGTGTATCCAAACTAACTCAACCTTCGAGATCAAGCCGGGGTTGATTAGAGAGTTACCAAAGTTCCATGGCATGGTGAATGAAGATCCAAACAAACATCTTATGGACTTCTATACCATAGTTGTGGCTATGCTTCCACCGGAGACTAATGCGGATGGAGCAATGTTGAAAGCTTTCCCGTTTTCTTTGGCGGGCAATGCTAAGGAATGGTTATATTATTTGCCTTCCGGAAGTATCACAACATGGAATGGGATGAATAAACTTTTCCTCGAGAGATATTTTCACGCATCAAAAGCTACTCAAATTCGCAAGGAGATTTGTGGATTGAAGCAACATGTGGGAGAGTCGTTGTATGAATGTTGGGAGCGATACAAGAGGTTGGTGGCAAGCTGTCCACACCATCAATTTAGTGACGTTATGATACTCCAATACTTCTATGAAGCTCTCAACCCAAGTGATAGGTCTCTTCTTGACGCCGCGGGTGGTGGTGCACTAGTGAACAAGACGGTGACCCAAGCTACCAAGTTGATTGAAAGTACGGCTGCGAACTCGCAATAATTCTACACAAGAGATGAACCCATGGTTAGGCGAGTGCATGAAGTTAGTGATTCATCATCACATATTGATCAAAGAATGGGTAACATGGAGATAATGATTCAAAGGATGGCTGCGGTAATTATTCCGGATGGTGAGACCGAACAAGTAAATGCTTTATATCCAAATCAAAGGACAAGGTACGATCCATACTCCAATACCTATAATCCCGGTTGGAAGGATCATCCCAACTTTAGTTATGCAAACAAGCAAGCGGCGGCTCCTAATCCATATGCGCAACAAGGTGGTTTCCAACAATCACGCTTCCAACCTCAACAACAATTCCAACCACAACAAGTCAAGGAGCGTGATTCTTTGAATGATGACAAGCTCAATGCGTTAATGCAAGGTATGCAAGGTCTTACCTCTATGTTCCAACAAAGCCAACAAAAGACCGATTCGGCCATCAAGGATTTACAAACTCAAATGGGACAATTGGCGACCGATGTGAACTTATTGAAATCTCAAGCATCCACAAAACTTCCTTCACAACCATTTGTAAATCCAAGAGAGAATGTTAATGCGGTTACCTTATGAAGTGGAAGACAAGTGGAGGGTCCAAGTCATCATGAAGAAGCTATTGAAGAGGTAGTCAAAGACAAGGAGGAAGCCGCACCAAAGGAGAATTCAACACCAACCGACCAATCCAAGGAACCGGTTCCTACTTTCACTACTCCACCTCCTTTTCCTAGTCGTTTTGCTAAATCCAAGAAAGAAGCTCAAGACAAGGCACTCATGGATATCTTCAAGAAGATTGAAATCAACATCCCATTCATTGAGGCCATCAAGACAATTCCAAGGTATGCTAAGTTCATGAAGGAATTATGCATCAAGAAGGATAGGTTGCTTGATAATGAAATTACTAAAGTTGGCGAGAGTGCGTCGGCTATGCTATTGAAGAAGATGCCTACAAAGTGCACGGATCCCGGCGGTTTCACGGTGCCAATTACTATTGGTAAGAAAAGGTTTGAACATGCTTTACTTGATTTGGGAGATTCCATTAGTGTGATGTCGGCCTAAATATATAACTCCTTGAATCTTGGACCTTTGAAAGAGACAAGAGTTATTATCCAATTAGCGAACAAGTCTAACATATATCCAAAGGGGCTTGTAGAAGACGTGCTAGTGCAAGTAAATGAGCTTATTTTTCCGGTTGATTTCTTCGTGGTGGATATGGACAACAATGAGAACCGATCATCTACTTCTTTACTTCTTGGGAGGCAATTTATGAAGACCGCGAAAACGAAGATTGATGTTGATAAGGGTACACTCACTATGGAATTCGACAAGGAGATAATACACTTTAACATATTTGAAGCCATGCGCTACCCAAGTGATGTGCATTCCGTTTATTCCATTGATGTGGTTGATTCATTAGCGCAACAAATGGTGGAATTGAATCAAGAGGATGAACTTGATGTGGTGTTGCAAAAGAGCATTGAATTGGACATCCACGGCTTGTCTAACTTGGATGTTGAAATCTCCAAGGAATTGGTGGAGATGTGTGGTGCCTTGGCGACATTGCAAGAAGCTAAAAGGGTAATGTTTCATATATTTCTTTACCCGTGAATGATGAAATACTTGTACCATCTATTGTGAAGGCCTAAGCTAGAATTGAAGCCACTTAGGACCATTTGAAGTATGCTTTCTTGGGAGATGGAGATGCGCTTCGGTGATTATTGCAAAGAACCTCACACCGGTACAAGAAGACCGTTTGCTTAGAGTCTTGAGAGAGCACAAAACGGCTATTGGGTGGACAATTGCGGATATCAAAGGTATTAGTCCATCCATGTGCATGCATAGGATTCTAATGGAAGAGAACGTGAAGCCGTTACGTGATGCTCAACGTCGGCTTAATCCTCCCATGATGGAGGTTGTGAAAAAAGAGATACTCAAATTGCTAAGTGTGGGGGTAATCTACCCAATTTCCGATAGCAAGTGGGTTAGTCCGGTACAAGTGGTACCAAAGAAGTCCGGAGTCACGGTTGTTCGAAATTAAGACGATGAACTTGTTCCTACAAGAGTTAAAACCGGTTGGAGAGTGTGCATTGACTATAGAAAGCTTAATTCCGCAACCCGAAAGGATCACTTTCCTTTGCCTTTCATTGATCAAATGTTGGAGCGGTTAGCGGGGCATTCTTATTATTGTTTCTTGGATGGTTATTCGGGATACAACCAAATTGTTATTGCACCGGAGGACCAAGAGAAGACCACTTTCACTTGTCCGTTTGGAATGTTTGCATATAGACGAATGCCGTTTGGCCTTTGCAATGCGCCGGCTACTTTTCAAAGATGCATGGTAAGTATATTCTCGGATTATGTGGAGCGCATCATCGAGGTATTTATGGATGACTTTAGTGTTTATGGAAATTCTTTTGATGGATGTTTAAACCACCTTGAACTAGTTCTTAAACGATGCATAGACACAAACCTTCTCCTTAATTGGGAGAAATGTCACTTTATGGTAAACCACGGCATAGTACTTGGTCAAATTGTGTCCTCTCGAGGGCTCGAAGTGGACAAGTCAAAGATAGATTTAATAAGAAACTTACAATATCCCACTTCGGTGAGGGAAATCCGTTCTTTTCTTGGCCATGCAGGTTTCTATAGGCGGTTTATCAAGGATTTCTCCAAAATCTCCATGCCGATGTGCAAGTTATTACAAAAGGAGGTACCTTTTGACTTCAACAAGGAATGCAAGGATGCTTTTGACAAATTGAAGGAAATGTTGACAAGTGCGCCGATTATCAAATCACCGGATTGGAATCTTCCATTTGAATTAATGTGTGATGCTAGTGATTATGTGGTTGGAGCCGTTTTGGGTCAAAGAGTGGACAAGTTGTCTCATGTTATCTATTATGCATCTAGGACCCTTAATGATGCACAAATCAATTATTCTACCACGGAAAAGGAGTTATTGGCTATAGTTTTTGCGTTGGAAAAATTTCGATCATACTTGGTGGGTACAAAGGTTATTGTGTATTCCGATCATGCCGCACTAAGACACTTAATAAAGAAGAAAGAAGCTAAGCCAAGATTAATCCGGTGGATCTTATTGTTACAAGAGTTCGACATAGAAATTCGTGATAAGAGGGGTGTCGAGAATACCGTTGCGGATCATCTTAGTAGACTTGTTATGTCTCAAGAAGAACTTCCATTACATGACCGCTTTCCGGACGAACAACTTTTCTCCATGGAAGAATTAACACCTTGGTATGCGGATATAGTGAATTACTTGGTGACAAGGAAAGTACCTAGTACAATGTCTAATTTCCAAAAGATGAAACTTAAGAAGGTAGCTAAGCAATATGTGTGGGATGAACCATACTTATGGAAATATGGCGTTGATCAAATAATGCGAAGGTGCGTACCTAACTCCGAATTTCAATCCATTCTCTCCTTTTGCCACACTTTTGCTTGTGGTGGCCACTTTGGTTCTAAACGTACCGCTCTCAAAGTTCTCGAGAGTGGATTTTATTGGCCCACCTTGTTTGAAGATTCATATGTTTTTTGTAAATCGTGTGATAGATGTCAACGAACGGGCAATCTAGGTGCTCGAAATCAAATGCCACTCACACCAATTCTCGCCGTTGAGATTTTTGATGTGTGGGGTATCGATTTTATGGGCCCTTTTGTCAATTCGAATGGAAACTTTTATATACTTCTTGCCGTAGATTATGTTTCAAAATGGGTGGAAGCTAGAGCCACCAAGACTAATGACTCTCAAGTTGTTTGTGATTTTGTAAGAGAAAACATATTCAATAGGCATGGTACACCAAGAGTGGTGATAAGCAATGGAGGCTCACATTTCAAGAAGGCTTTCCACGCTCTCCTCAAGAAGTACAACATAACACACAAAATTGGTACGCCTTATCATCCGCAAACTAGTGGACAAGCGGAAATTTCAAATCGTGAGATCAAGTCCATTCTTGAGAAAACGGTGAATACCACAAGGAAATAGTGGAGCTTTAAGCTCAATGATGCACTTTGGACGTATAGAACGGCGTATAAGACACCGATTGGTATGTCTCCATATCGGTTGGTTTTTATGGCAAGGCTTGTCATCTTAGGTTGAACTTGAACATAAGGCTTATTGGGCAATAAAGAAATTCAACATGGAGTATGATGAAGCGGGGAAACAAAGGAAGTTACAACTAAATGAGCTAGAGGAGATACGTAATGATGCTTACGAGAGTGCCCGGATTTACAAGGAAAAGACTAAGCTTTTTCATGACAAGATGATTTCTCGGAAAAGTTTTGTTGTGGGGCAAAAAGTTCTTTTATTTAATACTCGTTTACGTTTATTTAGGGTAAGCTTAAGTCCCGTTGGGTGGGACCATTTGTTGTTACTAATGTTTATGATCATGGTGCAGTTGAAATTGTTAGTGACAAAACATGACAACATTTGAAAGTCAACGGCCATAGGTTAAAGCCATATTATGAGAACTTTCCAACGGAGCATGTGGACGTAATTGGATTTCAAGATTCACTCCCTCTGGAGGAGTAATGTGCAGCAAGAGCTAAGTCGGGCCGTCGACTTTAAAACAAGCGCTTAATGGGAGGCAACCCATAGGTTTTGTATTTCTTATCCTTTTGCTTTTTATTTTTTGTTATTTCTTTTTCTTGTTCCATATCATGTTAAAATTTCCCACCTTAACTTTACTAGGACGATTCAATTACATTGAGGACAATGTAAGGTTTAAGTGTGGGGGAGTGGTTAAGCATGTATTTAAAAAAAAATTAAAAAATTAATAAAAAAAAAAAAAAAAGTTTTACATAAAACCTTCAACTTGTAGAGATTTTAGAGTCACTAGCATACTTCTAGGTATGTTTACATAGAGAATTCTGACCGACATAATTGAACTTGGAAATGTTAGAGAACTACATTCGGATTTCTTGCTTGTTAGAGTGTTAAATAATGGATTTAATCATGCCGGTGATGCAAATTTGGTGCAGGGAGAAATGCATTATTAGAGTTGCTGATCAATCATTAGTGGAGACTACCCGTATTCATATCATGTGAGGCACCGACCAGAAAATTTTCCATCTAACTAAAGAGCTTTCTATTGAGTGTGTGTCACCATACGTTAATTCCGGGTAGAATGGTGAGCTACCCAACCTCCCACCAATAGAAGCACTACTCTTTGATCTCTTGAGTGCTAATTTTGTCAATCATAAGGGTGACGTCTATAGATGAAAGCCTCCTTCTTGTAGTTCGATTTGCAGTTAGCACCATTCTCTCCACAACAACGGATCCATAGAAACACCATCATCATCAACAAGGAGCGACATAAAAATTTACAAGGAAAGTTGGAAAAGTTCAAGGTTTACAAGCAACGGAAAAAAAAAAAAAAAAAAGAGCAAATTTCATATTCAAGTGAAGCACATACAAAGAGCAGATTTTTACATATATGTTGAGGACTTACAATATAATGAGGTAATTCTATATCCAAGTATAAAGACTTATTCACAAGAGCGAAGAAAATCAAAAGGTGAGAATTGTTGAAGTTTATGATTTTGAGGCGATACAAGTTGTGAAGAATCAAGCGGTAAAATACTTCTCCCACGGCCATGGTTTATTTTGTATTTAATTTCTCTTGTTTTTCAAAAAAAAAAAAAAAAAAAAAAAAAAAAAAAAAAAAAACAAGAGAAATATTTGTTTTGTTAATAAGCCGTGGGGAAGGAAAATCTATAAAGAAGTTTCAAGCGACAAGGATTTAAGGTAAAAGAGTTATAAATTGTTAAGGATTTATGAAATTCGAGAGTTTATCACCAATAGTTGAAACCGAAGACTAAGAAGATCAAGACGAGGAGCGGAAGACGTTTCTATTGGATGCCGTGAGAGTGGTGTTATCATAATTGGCGATCGGATGTGAAGGTGAGTAAGTAATCTCATCCTCGATAATAGTGGTTGATTTCCTTTCTTAGAGATCGTCAGAAAAATGGTTTTTCAAAATGTTAAAAGATGTGGGTTTTTCAAAATATTTCGGAAGTTGTCCTTCCCACCATTCGAGTGTTGCAGGAATTCTCTCTTCATTCCTACCTGCACACATGTGAGAACCATAAAAAAGCCGTCTTTTTTAGTGCAATTATCATAAAATCCTTTTTGGTGAGGCAGAAGTCGAGGCGAAATGCTTATTGATCGTTTCTCAAACACGCGTTCTCTCATTATGGTGTGGTTATTTCTCACTCAACATTTAAGAATGAGAATATGTTCTTTAGTATTTCTAACTTCTTATTACTAGCATGCAGAAACTCTATGTCCTCATAACTCTTTGGATGCTTGGGACGCTTGAACGCTTTGAAGTTGTGAGTTTTTAGATTGATTTGCTCGAGGACTAGCAAAGTCTAAGTGTGGGGGGAATTTGATAGGGTGTAGAATACATCCTATTTACTATCTATTGTTTATGCTTTCTTTGCTATTTTTCTTGTAAATTATGTATTTTACGCTTGTTTTGAGTTTTATAGCTACTATGGAGTCACACGGAGGAAAAGAAGAAGAAATCACCCAATTTGAGCAAAAGGGCAAAATTGTCATTTTATGGGCGAACACTATTTGGAGCCCAGCCAAGGTTAAGGGCTACTCTCTATTGGAGGAGAACTAAAGACAGGCCAATGAGGTTAAGGGCGTCTGTCACTGTTATTCACTTATGGGATTGACAAATGGGTATCCCTTATCAGTGTGGTCTTGAATACTAACCCTCTTTGCGATGAACCTAAACCTAGACTTTCTCGTTTTCTATCATCACTTCTCATTCTTTTTCACCTGAGCTGAAATTGAGAAATAAAACAGCGGATGTACTGTGTTTCCGAGAGATTGAGAAGATCACTAAATGGGGATCGATGTTCAACCAAGAAGATGAGGAAGAATTAATAGAAACAGATCGGAAATTGGAGTTAAGAAAGAGGCATCGGCTGCTGCTAAATTAAGATCGAGAAACAGATCGAATCGAGAGAACAGATCGGAAAATAGACAGGGAGAAGAAGATGATAGTATCTGAGTTGTGTTCTGTCACGGTGAAGACAATTGATGAAGATGAATTGGATCTAAAATTGTTCGAGGTTGTTTCGAATCGAAGAATAAAAGGGGTTTTGTTTGAATCTAAGAACTATTGAAGATGTTGATGAATGTGCTGTTGAATCGAAGAGGGTGATATTTTTTGAAGTTCTAGTGGAATAAGTATTAAGCCGGGAAGGACTAGGATGGGTCTGCTACTACCATCGAGTGAGGTTAGAACGTTTTTGAAGGAGGGTTTGATATCCATTGATGGTACTGAATGAATCAAGACGAAGAGAAGGAAATTGAGAGTCTGCTAGGCTCAGGAACAATGGGTTTTGTAGCCGGAAATTCAATGAATAGGAAAGTATGATGTTGCCAGGGATTGTGTAGTGATGCTGTGAGCTTGGTAATGGAGTCTCATGGTGGCAAAGGATCTTGTATTGTGATGGTCTTTGTGGAATCAAAGAAGAAGTCTGGATGGTTGAAATTATGAGTTGAGTTGCTGCTATTTTGGGTCTGTGTATGAAGAAAATATGGTGGCAATGGTTAGGGAATTGGTTGAGCTGGGTTTGATTTAGACAGATGATGAGATGAATTGGAGTTGAGGAGTGATGAAGTGATGGGTCTGTGGTGAATTATCGACAATGTGGTTTTGCTGGTGGAATTGTGCACTTGCAGGCAAGGCTAAATGGAACAGTTGGTATTGTGCTGAGATGTTTCTGGTGGTTTGAACTGAAATATAGTTTTGGTGCTCAGGTTATGGAGATGGAAATGCTGTGTTGGATTGAGTAGTTATGAGGAGAATGCTGTGTATATGAATGGAATGTGCAGGCCTGCTGGAGGTTTGTGCTGCTGTTAGACTGAGATTAAGAATATGTTGCTGCGAATGGGAGCTGAGAATGAAGATGCAATGCCGAAGAATGGAGGTAAAATTGCAGGTATGAGATTGCAGGGAGTGTGGCATATGCTTGGTAGAATGAAGGAATGCTTAGGCCTGTATGATGTCTTTGATGACGGCGGTGAGCCGCAAGTGGTAGTTGTAATGAATCGGGTCTTTGGTGGATTGTGTTGAGGTTGGGCTGATTTTAGAAGCTAAGAGCACAATGAGTGGAGTTTGTCCAGATGACTATGTAAAGGTCAAAAAGTTGAAATGAGTTTGCGATCAGTGATGAATGAACTGAATATGAGGAGGTTGAAGTCGAGTGTTTATAAGCTGCAGAAGGTTTAGATGGTTGAGCTACAGGAAATGCACATGAGGCGGATTGAATGGAGCTGTAGATTTGTGAATTGCAGAGTTGTTTTGATGGCTTAAGGAGAGGAAGCATTACAAGTTATGAATCGAAATTGCGGGGTAGGCACGGCCATCATGGTCAAGTGCAATGATTGCAATGCGAGTTTGGCCGGTCTACAAATGGCTTATGGCACAGCAACTTCACCCAATCGCCGAGAGAGATCCGACTAGATCTCCGATTCAACCTGGACCTGACTCACTGACTCGCCCTGACTCAGTGAATTGACTCGGTTTGACCCGAGTTGATCCGAGTTGACTCGTTGACCGGTGACCGGTTTGACTTTGCCGGTCACCTGAGATGTTTGCCGGCGACTTTTCCGGCCGATTTAAACCATAATCCCGAGTTTTCGGCGACGGATTTTGACATAATTACGTGGGTTTTTTCTCACACATGGGCTTGGTAGGACTAATTGGAATTGGATGGAGAATTTGGTTCAAATTTGGAAAGAGAAGATGGAAGATTTGAGAAAGGCTTGGACTTGGAGATTGAATTGCTAAAGGAAAGGGTTCTATTCCTTGGAAGATTTGGAGAATATTGAAGCCTATAAATAAGAGAAGTTCTCTACATCTTTACACACCTCTTTACACACACAACACTTGTGTTTTTGCTTGCTTTTGAAAATTCTTCTTTTTAATTATTTGTGTGAACTTGAAAAAATTCTCCCTTTAATTATTTGTGTGAATTTCAAAAACATGAGTAGCTAAATTTCTTATTGATTGAGGATGAATTCTAGTTCTTAATACATGATTTGAGTTTTGTTTCAATTCTATCTTGAAGTTTTTCACATGATTATCGTTTGTTTTTACTAATAGGAATGTTTATTCATTCATGATTGATTGATAGATTGTTTAGAGTGCACGCTAAATTGATTTGTTAATTCAACCTAAAGCTAGTGAAAGTTAGGGGATAAGTAATCGTTTCTTGACTCTTTACATAAGTAGCAAACACGAGACCTTGCGGAGGGATTCCGTGGAGCAATTGTGTGTGAAAACAACGTTAGCAAGTAGACCTTGATCTAAGAGTCTAACTACTAATATTGACCTAATAAGTTCATAAATCTTAATGCGTTTATTTAAATTACATCTAGAGTGATCTACTACTAGGTGGTTTGGTAAATAGAATCCGGTAGTCGAGAACTTTCGTATCCGGTGATACAAGGGATTTTGGGGCTAGCTAAGCGAACCTGCTATCCTACGGTTGGTGATAATCTGTGACTAATAACATGTGGATGAAAAACATAATTTGAATCATTGTTTTGCAACGAAGAAGGATTCCTTGGTCTTGTCTCTCTTATTGATTTCAACTTTATCTTTTAATTCCTTTGTTTATTTTCTTTTGCTTTATACATCCCCCCTTTTGTGACAATTTTTACAACTAGAATCTCTTGCTCCTCGTGGGAACGAACTTGACTTCCATTATATTATTTTTAATTGAGTGGAAATAAGATATTAATTTGATTGCACCTACGACACGCATCAGTATGGGTGAAGATTTCGTCCTAGGAAACAATGTTTTACATTCGTTTAAAGGAAGTACAATTCATAAACTTGTTTTGTCAATCGAAAGGGAAATCGCTAGGCTTATTGGTATTGTTATTCATTGCATATCTTTTGAACTACCAATATGTGTGATTAGTATAACCGCTCATGACTTGTTTATGTTCTTGGTAAAACTATTCATAAGGCCTGATTTTTGTATTGGTATGACTTTTATTAGTGAAACCGATCTTAAGTAATCACCTGAGATGGTATGATCGATATTTTGTAATTAGTATGACCAACTCTAGACATTGGGGAACCGATCCTAGTAAGAGGTGCAACCGATCACAAGTATGTGGAATCAATCCTTGTAAGAGGTACAACAAGTCTTAGTAATTGGTAACCGATCCTATAACTTTGCAACTGATTTACAAGTAAATACCATAATTACGTGGTAACCAATCTTAGTACCTAGTCAACCAATTTTTGGAAAGCTAGTGTGCCGATCCTAGTACCCACATGAAGGTAGAACCGAAGCTTTGTGTTTTGGTAGAACCGTGAAACCCATTAATGATGATTTGATAGGATAATCAATCACATAGTTCTTGGAAGTCAGAGATGAACCAATTCTAAACTCGTTTGGAAGTGTGGCAAGTCGGTTCCAAGATTGTAAATATGAAAGAGGATTTACAAAGTAAATATGTCAACATACTTTGAACATGTGCAGTAATTCTTATCTTTTATTGTTCAAAGATATTCCTTAATAACTAAAGGAGAATCCCGGATCGAAATAAATTTAGAATCTTTTAATTAAGGTTTTTAGTTTTAGATGCTTTTAATTTCCAGCAATTAAATCCATATCATTAGAAAATAAAAATTGGTAATGTGTATTTACTAATTGGAGATTTTCTACTGAGATTTTGGACAATATTTGGACAGAGCATTTTCAGGAATTATGAAAACTATTTTTGTGTTTATTGCATATCTTTGAGAATATTCAGTTTTGGAAATTCCTTGGTGTCCAAACTTCCTTGGTCTATATATATTAAAGTTTGCATTTCGAGCAAACTAATCCTCAGAGCCAGCAAAACTACATTGTTGTGTTGCTATTGGTGGAGCCATCTATTCGTGAGAGGAAAGTACCTAATTTGGTGAAATCTATTACGACCGCTCGTTTTAAAGACTTCTTTGGGATTGGGAAGCTCTACGAGTACCGTTGGTGGGAAACTAGATAATTACAGTTTATTATTAGTTTTCGATTGATTTGATTGACTAACAGTTGTTGAACTTCGATTGAACCTAGTTTGTTTATGCTTGAGTATCTTCTCTTTTGATATAAGATTCACTCAAACTAGATCGAAGTATCGACGGGGATCTTTAGAACGATTTGTAGATCTAAAGACGTCTTGTGATAATCCATTGTTATCAGACTCCGTTCTATGTGTGATTGATCACAAGAGATTTAGGTTGATTGTGTGCAGGTGTTTATTGAAGATCTAAGAAGAAGACAAAGAAGATTTCTTATTTGAGTTCATAATCTTTGGTGTGCACAAACTTGATCTATTTGGGGTCCAATTATAATCAGTTTATCTTTTGATAGATTGGATTGATTAGTTGAGTCGATCGGCATCAATACGTTTCTTTGTGATTCATATTATTCGATTGCATAGTCTAGACAATTACTTTAGTAGTTGTTAAATAGATTGATTTAAGAACAGACAAAGGAGTTTATTGGGATAAACGGAAGAGCCTTTGTCAAACTCATATCACGTTGTTTGAAAAGAGTTGTTACCGAACAGATTTGTTGTTCCTTCATCGTTAGGAATACGAACCAAAGGAATTGTTCCAAGTGCGTGACTTATTGCAAGTTGGATGCGTAGGGATACAGACGGATCTAGGTGAACTATAGATTTAGTTACTTGGTCTCAACTATACGAAGTTGGTTTAGATTTTGTATAACGGCTTAATCCCGAGAGTATTCAATTGTGGACAAGGTCCCGGGTTTTTCTCGCATTTGCGGTTTCCTCGTTAACAAAATCTTGCTATGTCTTTTAGTTTTTTATTTCCACGATTATAATTAGAAGTAAAATACACAAACGTTAATTCCTAATTACTTGATAGCAATCCTATTGTGTTTGGTTAAGTCCGAACCTATTATCAAGTAATCATGCTTCGTTGTTGTATTGTCTCGATCTTGTATCCAGAGTCAATCACGCAAGTTATCTAGTTGTCGTATTGTCTCGATTTCGTATCCATAGAAAATCACACGAAGTGTGAACCGATTAGTTGTATTGTCTCGACTTAGTCCATAGACAATCAATTTCGGAGAAATGACTTATAGGTGGAAAAGTTTTAGATTGAGGTATGTTTGGGTACCCTCGTCTTTTTAATTGGACTATGATCCCTCCCTACTTGTGTTAAATACATTAACTTAGAGTTTGGGAAATTGACATTCCATTCACTATTTCCTAATGCCATATCTATTCTATATTTCTTAGATCCAGTACGTAGGTTGTTGCTAGTCCAAGTGTAGTCCTTTCCAACAAAACCAATGTCTTCTAAGCCACAGTTTGAAACAACACTTTTAACCCATCCATCATTGGAGGAGGAAAGAACACTATCATTGTCAATAAGGTGAAAGTTTAGGTCCCCTAACACAATCCAAGGATTATTATTAGCTTTGCTAATTTGGTGAATGAAATTCCATTGCTCTTTTGTGGCCTCATATCTAGAATACCCATACATACAAGTAAAAAGGAATTCAGGTTTGCTTGCATCATCTTGAACAATGACATTGAACATGTTTTTATAGGCACCAAGCAATTTACAGTTGAAGCCATTTTTCCACATTAAGACGAGTCCTTCAGAGAGGCCTACTGGTTCAATGTAAGCACAGTTTGGGTACTTATAATTTTTAAGAAGTGGCATGCATTTGGATTGGCTAAGTTTAGTTTCATATAAAAAATATTATGTCCGGGTTTTGAAATCTAATGAGGTCACTTATGTGATTACTAGTGGCAGCACTCCTAAAACCTTGGACATTCCAAGAAATGATCTTCATTGTAAACACTTCACTTTTACTACGAGAAGGCCAGTGAAAAAATATTATGCAAAGAAGGACTATGCACTTGATGATGACAGTGCAAGTTTTAATTATGTTTCAAATATGCAAAATTTTAGAAAAGTGATACTACTGAAATAAACTATAGAAATATAGATGATTAAAGAGAAACATTATATTAAATGAAAAAAGAGTTTATTGTAAACCTGAGTCTCCTTATGTGTTTCAGTTGTGTGACAATCTCTTTTTGCAATCATTTGAGAAGTTTGGATATCTGCACTAGTACCAATTGTATTGTTGATGGGATTATCAGTATCTCTAATGGAAAAGTCAGAGCAAGCTTCATTGGTTCTAATCCTCTTTACTAGCCTTGAATCTTCAGTAGCTTCCTTTTAGTAGAAAATTCATATCAATAACTTCACCAGCTTTAGGAGGTATGAAAGTAGTACCTTTGTCAAATTTCTTCTGGTTAGACTTGGCTGCTGGTGCATTTCCAGTTGATACTTGCTTAATGTTCCTCCTAACATTGCTTGCCTCCCAAAAAGTATGGCTTTTTATGTGCCTTGTTAAGAAAGATAGCAACATCTTTACATGCAATCTTACAATGCTTGATCACATAGCATTCTGAGCGGATACCAGTTGGTTGGCATTCATAAAAGAATTTGATCTAGCGGCTGAGTCCAGCATTAATTATCGCTTTTACACCTCTTCTTAAAGGATTGGAGAGGTCGATGTTGACACAGACTTTCACAGGGACACTTCCAATATGTATAGCATCTTTAGGCTTAATGGAAATTGCATCACCCATTAAACCACCTATTTTTGTAACTCGCATCCACATTCATGTGCTCTGGGAGAAGATATTTGAGTTGAATCCAAAATGTTGAAAACCCTAGTGCTTTTCCCTCGGTACATCATTTCGAGGTATGTAGTCATGAACAACTAGAAGATGTATGTTTATGCTCCATGGTCTTTCATCAATGACTTTATTCAACAGAGACCGATTCATCGAATTTGAATATCTTTATGTTGGGATCTGTCTCAACTATCCTAACATCTTCTACAGTCATAAATGGCCATGTGAAGAGAATAGATTTTTCAATTGACCTCAACTTTCTTTCTTCCTTCGATGATAATCTTCCCTATAGCACTAGCTTCCCACTTAGCCTCTCTTCTTCATTCACTTCTTGTTAGAAGATTGTTGAAACACTACTACTTCATTGGTGTCTCCTAAGTCAAATTCTTACGTATTTGAACTGGCTAACTAGGTTTCCTAACTGGCCTGAGTTTCCTTCTTCCATTGTATTAAGAAAAAGATTTTTAGGGTTTTTAGGATAACAAAAGAGATAAAAGAGATGGTTTTGTTCGACTATATAGGGCTTAGGCTTAAAGATATGAATTTTTGTTATTTTTATTGATATTGTATCATTGTAATTAGGTAGCAATGATTGGATTTTTGATGAAGTAGGTATGGGAAGTTATGCAGCTGGCTAAAGATCCGAAAAGAAAGGTTATCAAATAAACTTTCCTTTTGAAACTACAATTAATAGGTTTGATTTTTTTTTGAATTTGAATTTGCATGCAGGCGAGATACCTTGAGTACACGACTCACTGAGTTGGCACCGGTGGAAATCTTCAACCATCTTGAATAACTAATACTAGAACAGATTAATCCTTCTACCAAACGATTAGCAACATTCTCTTCAAACGATTTTATTGCAACAAACGTAAAGCCAAACGCCATTAGAGATAGTATTAATTGCAAACACATAATGGAGACACAGATTAAGTTATTCACACAGTAGACATAATAACCTGTTTGAAAACAAAGGAGAATTTTAGAGAATAACTGAGAAGAAATCAAAAACCAAAAAGGAGATACTCTCAAATTGTTAGAAAACTTGCATAAAAACCAGGAAAAGCATTTTAATATGAAAAAACATATTAAGACATAATAAAAGTGATGAAGAACAGTGAAAGGAATATCAAACTATTGGTTGAGTTGACTCATTTGCTAATGCCGATTTGCAGAGAGGATTGAGGACTGAGATGTTTTGTCCGATATGGATTTTGTTGCAGGCAATGGAATCATGATAGGAGGAGTTTCTTATGAGAGTGGAGATTCGACCTCAACCGGGCTAGCCCCACCACTTAGTACGTATGTTTGGGCTAATTATTCGACCTCAACCGGGCTAGCCACACCAGTTGGTACATATGTTTGGGCTAAAATATTCCCCATCCTCTCCTCTAAAGTTCTCATCTTCTCTCTAGATATTTATTGCTGGTAGGATTTTGGTCTCCATTTCTCTCATACTCCCACAACCACAAGCTGATATTGATATCTCAGAGGTACCACCTTTTATTTTATTACTTGTGTTGATTTAAATTGTTGAAAACAATTTTACATCGTAACTATAATTCTGTTCCAAATTAGCATTTAGGGGTTTGAAGAGATGATTCTTCATAATAAACACACTTCCTTACATTGTAGCTACTCTTTAACAATCAAATGTTCTACTGATTTTTGGGTTTAGGGTTTAGAAGAGAAGCAATTGGGAAATCTTTTGATTAGCCCAAAATCTAAATAACTCAAAAACAGTGTTAGTGATTATGTTAAATAATCTTTTGATTATGTTATTGATTTTAGGATTTAGGGTTTCTTCATAGATAACTCAAAAACAGTGTGACTCCCTCTAATTTCATGTTCATCCCTAATTTTATACAGAATTATTTGTAATCAGAAGCTACTGGTGGGACAAGAGTCTTGATTTTAGGATTTAAGCTACTAGTGTATTATCTAAACGATGGAAATACATTTGGAGGTCTATCCCTATCCTTCGATTTCAGTGCCAGAATTCCTCTCAAACCGATAGATTTATGGATTTTGTTGATAGGATGTTGGAGTTTCACGATGAGTCAAACATACAGGAGTTCTCTCTCACGTCTGCGGTGCTCTTGAATGAAACTCGAATTATAAAATGGATTACCACTCTAATAAGTCACAAGTACTCGGTCTCAGGTTGAACCAAAGAGACCTAGTTTTGATGCCGTCATCTCTCTATTCTTGTGATTCACTAATTAGTTTGGTGCTAGATATAAGCCCTAGTATCTGTTTCCCTAAATATGTGTCTTTCCCAAGACTAAAAAATCTTATGCTTTCTGGAGTTGAATTTAGAGATGAGTGCCGGGATGAGCAACTCTTTTCCAATTGCCCTGTACTTGAGTTGTTGATTATGGGAGACTGCACCTTGTCAGATATGAAGAGTTCCTGTATTTCAAATTATGCACTGAAAGTCTTAACGATAATTAACCTTGATGAAGAAGAAGATGGTTTTGGAAACTGTGCTCTCAAAATTCATGCACCAAATCTGGAGGATTTTACCTACCTAGGCAGGGTTCCAAAGGATTATGTTATATCTAGCTTCCCAAAATTACTCAAAGCACATATTGACTTTTTAATTGAAGAAGATGGTGCCATGTGGGAGCAAGAGATAGAGTATGGTGCAGTTGTACCTAAGTTTCTTCGAGCACTTACACATGGGCTGCTTCTAACAATTTCTGATCGAACCTTACAGGTGTTTGTTCTTTCCTACTGCTATCTTTTCTAAGTTTACCTTTGCGTTTATGTTTGTGTTGTTGTATGGAAAATCGGGTTCATTTAAGCTGATATATATTTGTTCTTATTGCCTTGTCATGAATAGGTTCTCTCTGTTCCATAATCTGTACCACTTGGGCCTGACTGAGAAACTAACCTCGGATAAAGCACTAATTGCTTTGCTCAAAACAGCACCTAATCTGGTGTCACTCAAATTTGAAGGGGCAAGTCACAAGTGCACAAAACCTTTTCTGCTCATTAGATTAATTACAAAAAAAGTTTTGGGATTATGTATCTTAACCTGTTATACTTATGTTTTTTTTTTTTTTTAATTTAAATTTCAAATTCAGTTTGCGCCCATTTCCCTGACGAAGAAGAAGACGATGCAGGTGATGACGGGGGTGTAGACAACCACTACAATGACGCTGCGGAAGGTGGAGATAACAATGGCAATGAAGACGATGCTTGGGCGCTTGATATGGTGGCTACTAGATGTCCATTTTTACACCTGAAATTAGTTCGCCTCAATAAATTTACTGGCAAGGCAAGGGAGATGAGGTGGTTGAAACTGATTTTGAAGAATGCAAAAGCTTTGGTCAAAATGACTATTTCATGTGATCCCACTTCAGACATGAAAAGTGAAAATGTAATGGCAGATATTTCGAGTCTTCCTAGAGCTTCAGCAAGTTGTGTGTTCAAGTTCTCCCCTCAGCAGGGTTAAATAGGTCAGTTGTTTTTATCAGTTCATAATTTGAAATATTTTAATTTTATACTGATCTTTGTTTTTATATCTAATTGTGCAAGTTAGGCGGCCTTATCCGAAGATGCCAGATAATGGGTTGTTTTCATGTTTTGCTAGAGTTAGACCATTGATGAACAATTTCACTGCCTACACTAGTGCTAATTATCAATTTGAAAGGTTTTTACATTTTAGCTATATATGCTTGTGTGTGCTTCGTATGGTTTGATCCTCTATACAGTTTTAAAAAGTCGAAATCTTGGTTCTTAATCTAATAATCTTGTATATTTGCAATATCCAGCGAACTGGTGCAAAGTTGCCAAAGTTCTTCTGTTACCTGTGCGTTTCAGTCGTATGAAACAAAATTGCTATCCCAGCTTTGTTTTACTTAAATACCTTGCCTTAAGGTCAAGCATACAAATTGGAACGAATTCTTTGAAGCTCCACTTTCATCGGAGACATTTAGGATCAAGAGACGTTATTTTCTATCCTCTCACATTTTTTCTTGACAGGGTATCCTCTTAAATTACATAATATTCTGATCTTCTTACGAAACTTCAGACTTGTAGTAGACATCAAAGTACGAAGAGTATAGTTTAGCGAAGTAGATTATGTCCTTAAAATGCCACTAAAACAAGAGTTTCAGTGGCCAAAAGACGACCGTAACGAATACACCTCAAGGGAAACTGCTCATTAGCCTAATTTGATATATGAACCCTTAGTATCATATAACTCTGAATTCTTTCTTTATTTTGTTTGAGATGGATTCTGTTGTCTTTATCATGTTATCACATATGCGTTATTTCAAAATGATCTGTTCACACTGATACTTTTTTAGCTAAGATTAATGCATTTATACATTTTTATGGCTTATGAGTATTAGTCTTCTACCTTTCTCTAGGCAATGACTCGAGGTGGGAATGTATTGTATGTTTAGCACAGGTGCAGCTACGGAAGGGCCCATCACCACCTGATGTTCAAGTAAAACACACAGCTTTTGATCAATAGCCAATTGTTGATTCTACATCAGGTTTGTTTTCCATTCCTAGGGGTGGCAGGTTATCACAAAGTAATTGGAGAGGTGGACATAATAGTATTTGCGTTTCCGAATTTGGGGAAATGAAATTATGAAAATTTCCAATAGTGGGAGGTGGCTTCGATGGTGTTTGTGTTTCAGTATTTTAAACTGCCTGCACTTCATATTCGAATGCTTCTTCTTATGGTATGAGCTTCTTATGTTTCCCCAGCTTTGTTTGGCATAAATTTCATGTCTTTTTGGTGACATTTCGTAAGATGATTGAATCAATGAAGAATATGGGAAAAAAACACATGGGCCTCTAAATGGCCCAAAATCAGGCCCAAAAGCACATGTGAGGAAACTAGAGACTTCAATTTCTCACCTTTGTTCCTCGATGGCAAACAACACATATGACCCTTCAATTCAATTGTGCCCTTATTGTCATCATTGGCAACTTCTCCTGCATCAATGCTGTTGTCCATTTCAAATTTTGCAATCCTAAGGAACCACTTTTCTAGCGTATATCCAACAGTCCCCATGAGTTGGAGAATTCTGCAAGCTAGAGCCAGGAGTGAGCACTGTTCTGCAGTTTAGATTTCCGCAAAGAAATTGTTTCCACAAAGAAATTGTTTTTATTACTTACTGCATTACTTGATAATCACATTCAAACCACCCTTTATTCTTTTATGGACATACTTGGAAAACATCAAATTGACCTTATACGGACTAGTGGACTACGGTCCTTTGTGGGTATTTATTCTTTTATGGACATACTTGGAAAACATCAAATTGACCTTATACGGACTAGTGGACTACGGTCCTTTGTGGGTATGGCCTGCATTTTTCTCGTTACCCACTTTGGTTATGCTTAATCACAGTGGTGTCTATAAACACCATGTATATATATACAAGTTTAAATTTTTCTTAGAAAACAGATTTTTTTATCCATTTTTTTTTTTACAAATTTAGATGTATTGGGCTTGGTAAAGTTTACAACATTTTGATGTTCCCCCGCCACCAAAACTTACAAATCCTTTTCTTCCATCAATTTGTTCTGGCAAGTTAAAATACGCAACAAAAATAGAAGATGCATGATCACAAGAAGACACCACAATTTTTGCAAGTCCGCACGATCTAAACATCCCAACGCGGCAACGCGTACAAGAATGTGTCCATATTCATGATAACCCAATGATCGTGCGTGCCTCGACTTGTGTTATACATCGAGTTAGTGGTACACAACTGATTAACATACCTCCCAAGTGGATATTATTCAATTGATTGTGCATTATTAAGAGAAGAAAATGTAATTAAGTGTTGCACTATATAATTGGGTTCAGAAGCCTGTCTCTTCATCATAATCTCTACAAACAAAAACTTGTTTGGTATCCTTTTTTTCTTCCTTGCCTTCACCAATCAATCAACATGGCAAGGATCTCAGCATCTCTGGTTCATGCTTTAACCTTATTTGTTCTAATCAATGTTGCACTAGCTGAATACGAGCCTTATACGCCGGACTACAAGGAAACTCCATACAAGAAACCAGCTGTAGAGGTTACTGTAGAAGCATATCTTCCAAAATACGAAGCTCCAAAATACGTCTACGCATCTCCACCACCACCGGCTTACGTCGCTCCCAAGTACGAAGCACCAAAGTATACCCCTAAATACGTTTACTCTTCACCACCACCACCAGCTTACGTCGCCCCCAAATACGAAGCACCAAAGTATACTCCTAAATACGAAGCACCCAAGTACGAAGCACCAAAGTATACTCCTAAATACGAAGCACCCAAATACGAAGCACCAAAGTATACTCCTAAATACGAAGCACCCAAATACGAGGCACCAAAGTACACCCCTAAATACGTCTACGCATCTCCACCACCACCGGCTTACGTCGCTCCCAAGTACGAAGCACCAAAGTACACCCCTAAGTACGTCTATGCATCTCCACCACCACCGGCATACGTTGCTCCCAAGTACGAGGCACCAAAGTACACCCCTAAGTACGTCTACGCATCTCCACCACCACCGGCTTACGTCGCTCCAAAGTACGAAGCACCAGTGTACACCCTAAGTACGTCTACGCATCTCCACCACCACCGGCTTACGTTGCTCCCAAGTACGAGGCACCAAAGTACACCCCTAAGTACGTCTACGCATCTCCACCACCACCGGTTTACGTCGCTCCAAAGTACGAGGCACCAAAGTACACCCCTAAGTACGTCTACGCATCTCCACCACCACCGGTTTACGTCGCTCCCAAGTACGAGGCACCAAAGTACACCCCTAAGTACGTCTATGCATCTCCACCACCACCGGCTTACGTCGCTCCCAAGTACGAGGCACCAAAATACACCCCTAAATACGTCTACGCATCACCACCACCACCGGCTTACGTCGCTCCCAAGTACGAAGCACCAGTGTACACCCCTAAGTACGTCTACGCATCTCCACCGCCACCGGCTTACGTCGCTCCCAAATACGAAGCACCAAAGTACACCCCTAAGTACGTCTACGCATCTCCACCACCACCAGCTTACGTCGCTCCCAAGTACGAAGCACCAAAGTACACCCCTAAATACGTCTACGCATCTCCACCACCACCGGCTTACGTCGCTCCCAAGTACGAAGCACCAAAGTACACCCCTAAATACGTCTACGCATCTCCACCACCACCGTCTTACGTCGCTCCCAAGTACGAAGCACCAAAGTACACTCCTAAATACGTCTACGCATCTCCACCACCACCAAAGATACGTCGCTCCCAAATACGAAGCACCAAAGTACACCCCTAAATACGTCTACGCATCTCCACCACCACCAGCATACGTCGCTCCCAAGTACGAAGCACCAAAGTACACCCCTAAATACGTCTACGCATCTCCACCACCACCAGCATACGTCGCCCCCAAATACGAAGCACCAAAGTATACTCCTAAATACGAAGCACCCAAGTACGAAGAACCAAAGTATACTCCTAAATACGAAGCACCCAAATACGAAGCACCAAAGTATACTCCTAAATACGAAGCACCCAAATACGAGGCACCAAAGTACACCCCTAAGTACGTCTACGCATCTCCACCACCACCAGCTTACGTCGCTCCCAAGTACGAAGCACCAAAGTATACTCCTAAATACGTCTACGCATCTCCACCACCACCGGCTTACGTCGCTCCCAAGTACGAAGCACCAAAGTACACCCCTAAATACGTCTACGCATCTCCACCACCACCGGCTTACGTCGCTCCCAAGTACGAAGCACCAAAGTACACTCCTAAATACGTCTACGCATCTCCACCACCACCAGCATACGTCGCTCCCAAATACGAAGCACCAAAGTACACCCCTAAATACGTCTACGCATCTCCACCACCACCGGCTTACGTCGCTCCCAAGTACGAAGCACCAAAGTACACCCCTAAATACGTCTACGCATCTCCACCACCACCAGCATACGTCGCCCCCAAATACGAAGCACCAAAGTACACCCCTAAATACGTCGCTCCCAAATACGAAGCACCAAAGTATACTCCTAAATATGCATACCCATCTCCACCACCACCAGCTTACGTCGCTCCTTATTACTAAAAATCTTAGTGGTTATCTCAAAGATTTTTCTACTGTCCCTCTAAAATCACCATGTTCCTAGCGAACAACATTCATCAAGTGTTACATCGTTTGTAACGTATGTACCTCACATCCCCTCATTCACCAAACTGTTATTTGATTTTTATTTTGAGTTTCAATTATGTTTATTTCTGCAAATCACAGCCGATTGCAATTTTCATAGGTTGCGATATATGTTCACTAATGGAATTTCATTCCCTTTTGTTTTTCTGTTTCTGCACTATGATGCAATACAAACCGACATATGTGGTTGTATTTTGTTGGGATCTTCAGTGCAATAATTAATTTGTTTGCTGTCTTCTGAATTATAATACATTTGCATTCTAACATCTCCAACTACCATATTCATCACATATTTTCTTTCGTGTGATTCCATATTCAGTGCGCAATTGCTGCATTCCATATTTTCTTTTACAGTAGACTTCAGCCAACTAAGACTTTTAATCCAAAATTGTGCACATGAGCGCAATTGATCAAACCGTTGCACGGTGGAGGCGAACGCAAGTTTCAAAGAAGAACATGACCATTATTATTACATGTTTGACCATTATCGAGTTCGTCTTCTTTTTGTGCATATGTTTGACTTTAACATGTTTAGCATGACAGACCGTGTGATAATAGCCATTTAGCATATAAGCTAGTACTCTTAATCCCAAGAGTCATCATTTAGCATATAAGCTTTTACATTACATGATTCATTACTAAAACTCATACTGCTCTTTTCGACGTATCATCAAAACAATTTATTTGGGCAACTCAGCCTGTCCTGTGACCTGACTTGGTGGTTGGACAACCATTTTTTTTTTCGGCATGATCTTTTTTCTATCTTAATGCCTTATTTTGAGATATGTTGATAATCTTTTCACTGTGCTTATCTTCTTCTTTAGCAGAAACGTTGCAATCTTGGATTTTAATAAACATAAGTTGTTGGGATGTCTTAGTTACGTTATACTGGAGTATTGGGTGTGTTCAATTGCCAAGAGGAGGGTGATGTCCTGAAACCACGAAAAAAACAAATTTGTCAAATCTCGATTGAGAAGATGTAGTAAATCGAAAACCATGAACAAATTGTAGTGTTTCGTACTTGTTATAATCGAATGAATCTCGGGTTAATTTTGTAATCTTTATGTTTGTGAAGTATTTGGTTCAAGAGCTAAAGCTAATTCATCAAGTAACCCATAAGCATCTCTTAAATAGTGAATTCATGTATTTGGTCGAATGCTTACATATCATAATTCCATCTAAATTATATCATACATTCCCAAAATACTCCACCTTTATGGAGTTTTTTTAAATGAATCAAGAATGATTCTTGTTTTCAAGATCATTCAAAGAAGATCGATAATCGGATATGGAGAGACTAAGTTAGTTTAGATAATCTAACACAGAACAACTTGTTCAAACTTACATATCACCATGAGAAACAAAAGGATAGCAAAACCTGAGAATTTTAGAGGCATAAAAACTAAACATTTTATTCAACATAAATGGTAGATCTCATACATTTATTAAATTATGTTCTATCAATCAGCCAAATTATGTGTGCGTGATCTTTTATATCACCCTCAAAACACGACTAAATTCGCAAATTATGTACTGTGCATGATCTTTTATACGTGGTTGGGCGATTTTGGGAGATTTATCTGCCTCAAAACACGACTAATTTCAGGTGACTGATAACTTTGATCATGATTACTGGGTTGATGCAGTGAACAAGAATGATGCAGTGAACAAAAATGATGCAGGGGACAACACTGATGATGAGGAGGACAATGTGGTGCTAGAGAACTCTACTTTAGATGAATGTCATCCCACTGAAGATCCAAATTCTCCACCAATTTTTGACAGTGATGAAGAGAATGATATTGATTATTAAAAAATTGTCCGGACATATAAAGTTGGAGATGAAAGCACCGATTCAAGCAAAAGCAGTGAAGAAGACAATGAAGAAGGTATGAAAGTATTAACCCTTTAGTGTTTACAATTTGTTGTCCATTTCTTTAAATGTACTAACACTTTGATGTTGTTTGTTGATTGAAGTTTCTAATGATGGTCCTGAGGTTGTAGATGATAAAGATGCCAAACAAAAGTTTCTAATGAACTTGAAACCATTTTCGTCAAAGCAATTTTCAAGTAATTTAGATGATAAAGGTGTCCATTTCACAAACCATTTTTTGTCAAAGCAATTTTCAAGTAATTGAAACTTAATATGACTTTCGTCACTAGTAAAGATGAACTTGGCCAAAGCGAAATCTTACCAACACATATTTCGAGAAATAGATAAGCGAGATAAACTCGACTCGAAATAGCAAATGTGTATAATCAAAGTCTATATAGCAATATGACGTTTTTCTGAAGATAGGAGATAGAGTAGATAGACTTTTGAGTGATAGATAAGTTCAAGTCTCCACATACTTTTTAGTCGATGAAGTTCCACCAGTTCCTTGAGTAGTTCTTCGTCTTTGTATGATGATCGCCATGGAGTCTAGAGCTCAACTACACTGTATATCCTAGTACGAGACTTAGCTATAAGTAGACTAGAAATCAAGACTTATAGTTTTGATCACTAACATTGACAAACATGCTTGAGATAGCAACGCATGCGAGTTCGACCGAGCTGTGCTCTAACAATCTCCCCTTTGTCAATTTTAGTGACAAAACTATCAGTACATATGGAATAAATATGAACTTTTGTAGCTTCTCTTCCACATGCCTGATCTTCTTGGTTCTTCAACATTACTCGAAATCTTCGTCACTTCCAAGTACTCCAATGATTCCAAAGGTTGTAAGTTTAGTGTCATCGTTGTTGAAAATCCGTAGCCATAACAATGAGAAAACAAGAGTTCTCAATCATTGTTGCACAGTGTCATGGTATTATTACACAACATCAAAGTTCAATTGCATCACAACTTCGACAACAATACTATGGTGATATGTATCACTCCCCCTTAGTCAATACTCCATCTCACATGGAAACCACTCCCCCTTACATAATGATCCGAAAACTATATGTATTTGTAGTGTGAACTACACATTAATTCTCCCCTTTTTGTCAATAAAATTGGCAAAGGTACGAAAAACTAGTGGGATCCTAATGAAATTTCCATAGAGACATTTCATGACCAAAAGCAAGCACATATCAACTTTTTAGATGCAATCATATAGCTGAAGCTAAATGCTTTCATCAAGGAGTTTATAAAGATACAAGATAACCCTTATAATATTCCATAGCCGTACTCCCCACAAAGATTTGGCAATTAAGCACAAGTTCAATTAAGAACTCTCCCCCATAAATGTCATTCCCGAAAGAACAACAAGAGCGACCTTACTTTCACAAGAAAAGAAGGATTTCTTTGGACATAACAAATCACATAAGAATATGAATTTGAATCTAAAAATACTTAACCAAATTAACCACAAAAAAACCCATGATTAATTTAATCGGAAATGCTCAACATAAGAGAACTTACTGAGTCGCATGAGAATATACATAAAAATATGGATCGGGGAAGATCAATACAGCGGAATAGACAAGGATTCATTATATTTTCCATCACTATTTTCACAGTGACATACAATAGACATAATACTCGTAAACAAAAGTTTTATCCTTTCTTCCATTAAATAATGACATAAAAGGTTTTAACTTTTGTAATGTCAAAAGTTCATTCATTATTTTATCAATACATGCATATCGACATATGAAAGACTTAACTTTTGACAAGGGATGGTACAATCGTAGTTCACAGACGCAAACACACATATCCCATAACAAATTGCAATATATAAAACCATAAAGATTAATACTGCAAAAATCATCTTCCAAACAATTTTAGAATTTAAACCATTAAAGCTATGTGTAATCACAATAATGGCTATTCCAAACTCTAGTAATCCTTCCCAAAAACAAGAATAAATTCTCATAAGAAGTTTCCTAGGCATCAAGACAAACTCGTAATGCACATATGAGATGATTTGTCCTTAGAGGGTAGAATCAACTGTTTATGGGATTTACACTAAGAATAGTTACCAAAGGCGTATAAAAATATTTTCTTAAAAAAGAAGAACATACAAAGTCATTAACGACCATACACCATAGTTCACATAAGATGATTGTGAACATTCAAGAATCCCATAGCAACGCGTACTACAGCCCATTATTGAACTTCCTTCTTCGTGATTCACCAACAACATTCTTGTAAAATCTATAAATGAGCTTAGAAGAGTATTACTCCAAGAATCCAAGCGCCCAAGTCCAAGAGAAGTGGAACAAGTGCGACGAAACGGAGCAAAACAATCAAAAATAAGAAACAGGACAAATACCAATCTTAACTCATCCAAATTTAGAAATTCTCAACTCTATTTTGAAGAGAATTTAAAGAGGAAGAGAATTCAAAAAGAATGAGGTCATTCCGAGTTCGGACGAAGAAGTTACGGCCAAAACAAGTTTACCGAATATCGACGTTAAGTATGCATGCCGGTTTGCAAACGAATTTTCATGACCTGGGGGAGTATGTAAACGGGTATGCTTACCTAAACCCCTGGATTTTGATTTTAAATGATGTTATGCAAACCTGGTTGGTGTACCATAAAGTCCAAACATCCAGAACTACTATTTTCACACCTAAACGTTTAAGAACCTTAAACACAGATCAAGTTAGGTAGAAATGAACAATAAGCAAGGTGCATGGATCATTATAAGTACCCTAAGCAAAAACACAAATCTTGCTCAGGTTTATAGACATACTTTTTTATAAGAATCCAGTCGAATTCTACAGCCTTACCGAACATAATTTGTGTGCCCTAATTCTCGTGCTTCCCTCACCGCATACATAGCAGGGCATTTGTAGCAGCCGGAAACTTTTCACGGGTTTAACTGAACCTTTTGCCAGAAAGTAACTTTCTTTTTTATTTAAAATGATGAGTGTGGAACCTAAGAGCATCCACAGTCGTGGAGTAAAACTAAAAATTTGGTCGAATATCCAAGCGCTACGAGAGAGTAAAGACCAAATCTCAGACTAAAACTAAAAACCGCAGTAAATTTAGTCTTTGGTTTGGTCTTTGATCGGCGAAGAACGAAGGTTACGCCCGGTGGGGCGTAGTTCAAGTTGCGCCGATGACGGGGTGCGTAAAAAATGTACCGCTTGATGGTGGGGCGTAACTTTGAGTTACGCCCCAATTAAAAAAAAAAAAAAAAATGAAATGGGGCGTTGTTCAACCCTTGCGCCTGATGGGGCGTAGCTATAGTGTTGCGCCTCATAAAAAAAAATTTAGTTTTTAGTCGCTGCCCGTAGCGTCGAAGAGCACGGAGTAAACCAAATTTTTTGGTTTTTTTTTAGTTTTTGGTCTTTGGGTTTAGTCTCATGATTGTAGTTGCTCTAAGTGCCTTTACACATTTCATTTTCCTTAACCTTAGTGGCAATTGGCAGCTCTTATCCAAAGTGCAGGTTCTCAAATCGCAAGCCATGCAAATAGACATGTGTCTATCTAGCTAAGAGAGGAAAATAAAAAGAAAAAAAAAAAACAAACTTTGTTTGCTCCTCATTCATTTTTCTTTGAGTTCCTGGCTTTATCTTCCTTCTCCAAACAAAAAAAAAAAAAAAAAAAGACATCACAAAAGAATCAATGGGAAAGCATCAAGTGTTGTTGCTTTATTCCAGTTCCATTATTGTTCAAAACTAGAAGAGGTAAGGAGATATCTACTTTGTTTTTCGTTCTTCCATCCTGTTTTCAGCTGTGCATGTTGATTTTTGCTAAGGAATTAAATTAGTTCTTCATCTTCTTGTTAAATCGAAGTTCCATCAGGCTGAGGAGTTGGGTATTTCGTAATTAGTATTTCACCGGTTGTGATTTGTGAGAAATTGAAATCTAGGGTCTATGTTGGGAAATTGGGAATTTTGAGCATAGCTTTTGTTGTTGGATTAATCAATGAATTGGGTATCTCCTAGTCATCATGAATTACTCTGAAACTGATTTGATTGTATTAAGTTTGAAATTTATCATGAATAATTTTGTGTTTGAACATCTTGTCTACAATAAGTAATAATTCCTAGAATCTCTGTTTCTATTTTATTTATATTTTGAGATCCAATGGTTGGATCGTGATGAAATTTTTATGTGTAATACGTCGTTGTGTGGTGCAACTTCTGTAAAATTTTCAAGAAGATCAGGTTGTGTTTACTACAGAAACAATTGAATGAACGGTGACTGCATTATGCAGATTCTGAACCCTGGACAGTCGAGAATTGTGATATTTTTTCAATGTTCGTTTATCGGATAAGGCTGAAATTTTAACACGTTGACTATTATCCTATACATAATCTACTGTAAAAATTTCATGATGATCCGATTATTTTAGGTACCCCAAAAAGTGTGGGAGAATCGTGACTGAATTCTGTATAATAGTATTGAAGGAAGTCAAGTTGTTAGGTCCATATATTTTTAATGCACCGTTGTAATGTGCTGAATTTTGAATATGTTGTTGTATCATGTGTAGTAAAGTTGATGCTAAAGTTTCAAGGCGATCTGTTAACATTGGCTACTGAAACTTCTTAATGAACCGTGATTGCATTTCCGTAAAACGAGAATCGTCTATAACCCCATTCGTTCAGTTTTTATCTTGTGATATTGGGTTGTGGGTGTGGTAGGAATGATCTCAATTTCTTATTCAATTTGAGAATCTAATTTGAGTATGCCAAATCCGAAGGGTCATTGCTGTGAAACTAGCTTTAATATTATTTGGTGAAACGTTATGTTATGTTTCGACTTAGACCATGATTTGGCGGAAATAAGCAGAGGAAGTGTTGATTGCCGTGAGCATTGTAAGTGCAGTGTGTACTCATATTTTCTACCTCTCTTTTGGAGTTACATTTATGAGATATTAACTCTGCGATCCTTCGGACTCGGGCTAAATAAAATGTTTTTACCTGAATTGGCAGATTTGTTTTATACAACTAAGTAATGTGTATAATAAGATATATACTTGTGCTGCTGTTAAATTTAGATTAGATACTATGGTGCTTAGATGGACACACATAATTAGATTACTGTTGAGTGGATCTTGTATTGTTTAAAATGCTTGATATTAAGTATGAAATGTATATATATATCAGTGAAGTTACACCAGTAGTGGATGTTATGTGGTAGCCTGTGGTGTAGTAGGTCTGTATGCATCACACTTTATAGTCTAGTCTTAATTTGCTCTTCCTCTCGCTGAAATTAGCCTATGTCAAAGGCTTTTATGGTGGAAATTTGCAACAGTTATCTTGCAAAAACATTTGTTTGCATCTACATCTGTCTAGTACAGAGTTAAACCTTTTGATGGGTTAGCTCTTTTGAATTGTTTGAGATAACCGTGATAGAATGTGGACTGTATTGAGTTAATTAATATGAGCATATATAAGTGTTAACATAAGGCTTATTAAAGTATAGGACTCGACACTCCAATGTGGAAGCATTTACATTCTTAGCAAGACATTGAATATTTAGCGAAGTATATATATATACCATAGACTGGTGCAAGGTCTTATATACTGTAGAACTCTTAATTTGCTAGACATTTTGCTAATATGATTATCTATCTGCAATTGCATTTGCCTAAGACGATGAAGAGGGCTGCGGCTCCCCCTTGTGGAATGCTAATTCAAACTACAGTAGATAGACATTTTTCTTTTGCTTGTAGTGTTGTTTCTTTTCGCTGCGGGTAATTCTGATGGCATATTATGGGCATCTACCAGTTCTTATGAACAGTGAGTCCTAATGTCTTTCCTTTGGTCTATGTATGTTGTTATGTCTCTTAAAATCTAATGACAGCAGATAAATTGACATTCGGTAGTTTAATGTATGATCACACATTTACGGATTTTCTATGATGATACCATACCAGTGAGAGATGCAACTGTAGTTTTAGTAATCTTTAGTTAACTAGACTTAGATCTCTTTATATTAATTTTGTACATATGCTTAAATGTTTCTGTGAGGTGGACAGATATTTGATTTGGGCTACTTAGCTTTGTTGGGCTTGTATGTGCTGGGAAAGATAGTTAACTACAGGCTACGGTTTGAAGTATATGGATAGGATAATATCTACATCTTCGGTTATGCTCCTTAAGTAAACATGCTTATAATTATTCGTTAATTAGTTTATTTGATAGCTAATAAGAGATGGTTGCTACGGTGGGTAGTTCATACCATCTAAACTAATATGACGAACTACGGTCGTGCTTGATCCCTTCGAGCAACGGAGAGGGGTACGTAGGCAGCCGCTCTGCGGTTCAGCACAACTCTACAAGGGTGTTCATATCATTTGAAAGATTGGTTGATGTTTTGGCAGTTCATACCATCTATTCGGAGATTATTTCAACCTTGTCACCGGCAACTAGCCATGGAAATCTTAGTAGTGGCAACTGCCAACTGGCCATGAGAGTTATTAGTGGTGGCAACTGGCCATGTTATTAGTGGTGGCAACTGGCCATGGAAATATTAGTGGTGGCAACTGGCCATGTTATTAGTGGTGGCAACTGGCCATGAGAGTCATTAGTGGTGGCAACTGGCCATGGAAATATGAGTGGTGGCAACTGGCCATGAGAGTCATTAGTGGTGGCAACTGGCCTTGGAAATATTAGTGGTATATTAGTGGTGGCAATGAGAGCCATGAGAGTTATTAGTGGTGGCAGCTGGCCATGTTATTAGTAGTGGCAACTCTCCATGAGAGTCATTAGTTGTGGCAACTGGCCATGTTATTAGTGGTGGCAAGTGGCCATGAGAGTTATTAGTGGTGGCAACTGGCCATGGAAATCTTAGAATTGGCAACTGGCCATATAAGTCTATTATTTTGGCAACTGGTCATCTCTCATTTTGACAACTGGTCGTCTCTCATAATTAGAGGATAAATACTAAGTGTGCTTGCTCATAATGCAGTTTGGGTGATTCAAATTCGAGTTGCTCAGAAGAAATTGAAGGTCTGGTTACTTGAGTGGCGTATCGGAGAGTCGGAGTTTGCTAAGCGGGCCGAAACCCGGTTCGCTGGAATTCCAGATTTTTCTGATCCGTCACAGCATTCCTTGGTGAGGATGCACTTACAACACAATCAAGTTGTGTTGGGGTGAAAAATGTCTTCCTCACCACAAGTGACCTTTGGATTATCATGAAAGAGACCGCTTTTAGAACCTTTCCTGTTTCTGCATTATGATGCAATATAAATCCGACATTTGTGGTTGTACTTTGTTGGGGTCTTTAGTGTAATAAATTTGTTTGATGTCTTCTCAATTATAATACATTTGCATTCGAACATCTCTAACTACCATATTCATCACATATTTTCTTTGGAGTGATTCCATACTCAGTGCGCCATTGATGCAGTCCATCAACGAATACCCATCCTTGGATAAACTCGTATCACCTTTTCCTGTAGACTTCAGCCAACTAAGATTTTAAGCAAAATTGTGCACATGAGCGCAACTGGTTAATCGATTAGACTGTTGCACGGTGGAGGAGAACTGAAGTTTCAAAGAAGATATCTCTCTTTTCCAAGACTCGAGCGCCTTCACCTTTATGGAGTTAAATTTACCAATGATTGTTGGAATGAGCATTTCTTTTCCAAATGTGATGTCCCTGAAGATCTGCTAATTGGATTCTGCAATTGGATTGATGCGAGGAGTTTCTGTATTTCAAATCCCACACTGAAAAGTCTTGAAAATTCATAATCGGCAAGAAAATGAATATGGTTTTAGAGACAATGTTGTCAAATTGCAGCTGTGCGTAACTTTCACCGATGGTTTCACGTGTAAAGTATCTATCAACTTCTGATTGAACCCCAAAGGCATGCTTGCTTGCTGCTATCTTATGTCAAGTTGCAAGCTCAATCAAAGAAGGAAAGCTCAAATGGAGGAGTATCTAGGAAATTGTTTGTGACCTGTTAAATGAAGTGGAATCCCAGGGTTATTCCTGTCTTAGTCAAGCCAGTGTTGTTAGTTCTAGCAGTGTACCAATTCAAGTGACTGATAACTTTGATCATGATTACTGGGTTGATGCAGTGAACAAGAATGATGCAGTGAACAACAATGATGCATGGGAAAACACTGATGATGAGGAGGACAATGTGGTGCTAGAGAAATCTACTTTAGATGAATGTCACCCCACTGAAGATCCAAATGCTCCACCAATTTTTGATAGTGATGAAGAGAATGATATTGATTATTAAAAAATTGACAAGACATATAAAGTTGGAGATGAAAGCACTGATTCAAGCAGCAGTGAAGAAGACAATGAAGAAGGTATGAAAGTATTAACCCTTTATTGTTTACAATTTGTTGTTCATTTCTTTAAATTTACAAACACTTTGATGTTGTTTGTTGATTGAAGTTTCTAATGATGGTCCGAGAGGTTGTAGATGATACTGAGATGCCAAACCAAAGGTTATGTGAATACCAATATTCATGGAGCACGTGTCGCGATTTGGTGGTCGCACACAAGATAACCGTATAACCCTCGTTTGTACAAAGAGAACTGAGTAGCGAAGATACCTTCGCAGATCTACTTTATCTTGTTCCAAGAAGAGATACCTCGATGGTCAAGATGAAAAAAGTAAATCCTAGTCTAGAGAGAGGGCATTTGGCAAAGGAATAGAGGTAGATGACATATCTAATCAGCATTAAATGCACAAATCTCTTATCTAAACGCATAACCAAAGCACGTGGAGAGAGATGATGTAGCAGAACCTGAATGACAAAGGATAGCGGTGAACGAAGGTACAATCTGTACTAAGGCTGGGAAGTTCCCGAAGGAACGTGGATCAGCTTAGGTGGCAAAGTTCAACTGGAGAAAGCACGCGGTGAATGAAAGTACCATTTGTACGAAAGGTATATCATAGAACGATGGGTCCAAAGACAGCAAAGATATACCTGGATTAGAAGGGGCTATAAATTCCAAGCTTCACCAACAAACTAAAGGAATTCAATACCTAGGAGAAAAGATCTAGTCTTAAGCTTATACCTCTTTAATGTTTAGAACTTAAGTATTTACTTCAACTTGAGTTCTCTCTATTACTTTGGGAAGCATTTAAGATCTTTGTAACCACCACAACGTAATACAAACAATCACTCATTTCCTCGTGGACGTAGACGAAAGTCGAACCACGTAATCTCTTGTGTCTCATGATAACTTAGTAGCATTTTTGTTATATTTGTGTTCTTCGTTATTATTGTGATCTTGAGTATCTTTTACCTCTTAGCATTATCAGTTCAACAGAGGCATCAATACTACTTAGTATCCGATTCTCTGAGCTGTATACATTACGTAGACTATGGGAAAATTAGTAGTCACAGTTTGGCGCTAGAAAGTTTTGCTCACCAGCTTGAGTTCTCGTATTCCTTTATTTTTAACTTACACATCTTCTGTAACGAAGAGATCTGTGCTCTACAACGATGAATCTCAATTTATAATGATTTGTTCATCCGTTATTTACATATATTCTTGGAGTTCATAGCCTCTAAAGACTTACCATATCACAGATCTACAAAGTTTTTCTCAAAAACGCACTCACAAAACGTTAAAACTTTTGTTTTATACTAAAACAACATTTTCCGACAAGGCATCCTTTAGATCTGAGTACCTCTGACTACAGAGGAATCTTAGTGAGAATTTAAGGAAAAATATCTTCTAAAAGCATTTAATAACCTCTTTTTGGGAGATCTGACACCCTTTTTTAATTGGTTTTCAACATTTAAGGTTGTTCTTTCCAAGGGTGTCGTAAGAAATATTTGATCTCTTTTACGAAAAAGTCGCTTAGCCGTTTTTTCGTGTCGAGCATTAATTGCTATTTTTGACGAAGGCATCCAAGTAATGATTTTTCCACTTTTTCTGTGTCAACAGGATAGTCAAAGACCTAAAATTTGCATAAACCAAGTGACGTACCAACAAGCTCACGACCAGTAGTTACGAGAGGAAGATCTCAAAAGTCATCTCAAGCGAATCAAAGAACAGAAGCAGAGGACGGGCATAGCGAAATAACAAGAAGAACGATTTGCTAACAAGCCACCTATTCCGCTTGAAGGGATGGGGCAAACATCGGGAGAACAACCACTTTACGGCATGCCGTTACCGGAGCATCCTAATATCACGCAGCCACCTGCGGCCAACGCAGGGTTACCCAGAACCTTAGTTCCTACGGGACGAGGGTTGGGAAACCTAACCCCAATCCAGATAGATCCCGACGCTCGGTCATAGAAGAAGGAGTGGATGACTACGAGGATCCGGCCGACAAAGACTCCTCGGGGTGGTGGAATCCACAATGAAGATCAAATGGCAGCACAAGTAGCAGCTTTGCTACTCCGTAACAAGGAGCATGAGGATGCAATGCACGTGATGGACCAGGAGAACCAAAACCTAAAAGATATGCTCGACGTACAGATCGAAGGTTCCCAAACTCACCCTCCGTTAAAGAGGTGTGAGAACGGAGCTATCTCAGGAAGACAAAGGGTGGATCTTAACCCACCAAAGGCTAACCACCAGAGGGAGCCAGAAAAACAAGCCACGATCCAGATGAAACGGATCCAACATACAATCCCTCCCAGTCCTACTATGATGAGGAATTTTCCAGAGATGCTCACAATGTGAACATGGTTATGAAGAAAATCGAGAAGATACAGAAGGAGATACAAGGACTAAAAACCGGCCACGCAGGCGCAAGACTGGAAGAAGTTCTACAAGAAGTGACATCATCTCCGTTGTCTTTTCGCATTTTGAGGGAACCCATCCATGCGAAATGCCCAGTACCTACGTTTCAGGCATACAACGGTACCTCTGATCCCGCAGCCCACCTACGATACTACACTCGTGTCCTTTCCAATTGGGAAAGAGATGAGGTGGTACTTTGTAGGTACTTTCCTGCAAGCTTCACGGGATCAGCATTGACATGGTATGACAATTTACCACCAAACTCAATTGACTCTTTTGAGCAATTATCTACGGTGTTCTTAGAGACATACATGTACAACAAGTCAACAAAGGCAAGGTTAGATAGGCTATTTGCTTTAGCTATTGGACCCCGGGAAACATTGATGTAATACACAGACAGGTGGTTGAAGACGTGCCAAGCAATCGGGAAAGTCAATCCAGAAATTAGCATTAATTGCTATAAGTACGGACTTGATAAAACCTCAACTATCTTCGTGGAGCTTCACAACCGAGCCCTTGAATCCAAAGGAGAGCTTAGGGTAGTCCAAGATCGTTACATCAGACTTGAAGATCTAGAAGGACAACCCCAGGGCGCAAACAAAGGCAACAAGGCAATGAACCAACTCTTTGGAACCAATTCGGAGATACCTAAGAACGAAGACGGGGGCAATCTCTCTAGAAAAAATATCCAAATACGGATATGGAAAAAGAGGAAAAGGAAGAGAAGAATTTGTAGATAAAATCTACACAAAGCTGAACACAACGTTTTCTCACATTCTAAGCAAGGAAGGAGCAAAGCGGGCTTTCCTTACCCAAATACTAGAGGAAAGCAACTAGATAAAATAAAGGAGGCTAAGGAGTACTGTGAGTACCACCAGTACTACGGGCATACAACTGACACATGCTATCACCTACGGAACACGATTCAGAGATTCATAGACGAAGGCAAGTTCATGGAGTATGTGAAAATCCAACCGGCTGACGCTGAGGTAGCCCCCAAAAAAGGGTTGAACTGCCTCAGGACAGCAAATACATCAACATGATCACCTTCTCCAACGGAGGCCAGGAGGATCTACTCGAAGACATCCTCGAGTTAGCTCGAAACAGAAGAAAGTTAGAAGCCCACGAGGTGTTCAAGCTAAGTGGACCACCCACTACCACTTGGGAAGAATGGATGGCCTTGCTCCACACCATTAACATTTTCAACAAAAGACGTCAACCGGGGAAGTCGAGATGCACAACGATCCACTTGTGATCACTCTACCAATACATGGGTGGAATGTTACGAAGGTCCTCATTGATGGGGGCAACTCGTTAAATGTATTGTTCTACGAACCCTACCTACGTATGGGTTTGACAGCTGAGCAAATGGATTCATCCACTTGCACAATATACAATTTTAACGGAGCAATCTCTAGACCAAAATTAGAAATAGTTTTGCAGGTACGTTAGGACCCTTAGTAACCAATACAAGGTTTTGTGTAGTGGAAGCACCTTCGCTCTATAATGTCATCATGGGACGACTATGGGTCCATCGGTTGAGAGGAACAACCTCAACCTATCACCAATACCTTCGATTCCCTACACCCATGGATAAAATGGAAATCAAAGGTGATCAAAAAGATGCGAGGCTATGCAATCTAGCGGAGGTCAGGATAAACGAAGAAAGAGTTGCCGCACAAGAATACGAAATAAAAAGACGAAAGGCAAATACCAGCGAAGTAAAGGACGGAGGCTTCAAATGACATCCGCAACACCAGCAGCGGATGTCTCCACCAAATGACAATTACAGAAAAGCACTCCTCAACGTCCTCAGAAACAAACCTTCTCACCGGTAGAACCAACAAACAAAATCAACATCGGTACGGAGGCGGAACCAAAGATGATAAACATCGGAACTTTACTAGAAGAGGACGAGGAGATGCAACTACAAAGGCTACTACGGGATCACACAAATATCTTCGCATGGTCAATGGAAGTCATGCCAGGAATTGACCCGAATTTGGTTTCCCACCATCTTCGGCTCAAACTGGAAATGCCACCATTCAAACAACGTATCCGCAAGGTGGCAGATATCTACCAAGAGGCAGTAGAAAAGGAGTTGCAAAAGTTCCTAGCAGCAGGATTCATACGAGAAGTCAAATATCCCACGTGGATATCTAACATGGTCATCGTTCCTAAGAAGAACGGAGGTGTACGCATTTCATCGACTTTAGCAATCTCAACAAGGTGTGCCCCAAGGACAACTACCCACTTCCAAATATCGACCAGCTGGTCAATGCAACTGAAGGTCACCAGAGATTATCCTTCATGTATGGATACTCTGGTTACAACCAAATCGCCCTTGTAGAAGAAGACCAGGAGCATACTGCATTCTTTACCCCACGAGGCTTGTATTTTTATACAAGGATGCCTTTTGTACTTAAGAACGTGGGGGCAACATACCAGCGATTGGTAGACAAAATCTTTAATCCATGGATAGGCAAGATACCAGAGGTCTACGTGGATGACATGCTAGTCTAGAGAAAAGAGGAGAACAATCACCTGTCAGACCTAAGGGAGATATTTGAAGCCATGAGAAACTTTCACATGAAAGTAAATCCGGAGAAATGCACGTTTGGAGTAACCTTAGGAAAATTCCTAGGGTACTTGGTAACTAAGCGAGGAATAGAAGTGGACCCTGAAAGGGTCAGAGCAATAATGGAGATGTCATCTCCAAAAACACTAAAAGAAGTACAAAAGCTAAATGGAATCTTAGACTCCATGGGAAGATTCATAGCAAGGTCATCGGACAAGTGCAAAGCATTCTTCGACACACTGAGGAAAGGAAGCATGTTCATGTGGACCACAGAGTGCGAGCAAGCCCTCCAAAAAATCAAGGAATACTTGACTTCAGTACCCATCCTGTAAAAGACGGAGCCAGGAGAAATACTCACCTTATACTTAGCAACAACAAGCTACGCTGTGAGCGCAATATTGGTACGAGACCAAGGGAAAGGAGGAAAACCCATATACTACATCATCAAGACACTCAGTTCAGCAGAGCATAACTACACCAAGGTAGAGCAGCTTATATATGCCTTAGTAGTGGCAACACAAAAACTAAGGATATATTTTGACGCACATACCATCCGAGTCTTCACGAAGGCTCAGATAGGGAAAATCCTCGATAACAGAGAAAATTGGAAGGGTGGCAAAATGGAATGCCATGATCAAACAGTTTCACATAATCTTTGAAACTAGAAAGGCTGAGAAATCACAGATCTTGGCGGACTTTCTGGCAGATCTACCTCTCAGTGACGAAGCAGAGATAGACGACATCCCAAGAATGGAGGAAGACAAGCAAGAACCAGAAGATCTGTTGGAACCTCAAAATTCACGAAGATGGGAGATATTCGTAGATGGCTCCTCCAACGGAGAGGACGCATGCATAGGGATTGTTCTAACAACCCCCACCGGAGACCGACTCATCTACGCATTCAGGTTAGAATTCGAACAATACACCAATAACATCACAGAATATGAGGCGGTCATACATGGCTTACGCTTGGCACGGGAGCTAGGCTTATCAGATGTTCGGTTGACTAATGATTCACAGCTGGTCATTAGACAAATCGAACTCAAATACCAAACTTTGGATCCAGTGCTATCTTCGTACTTAAAACTAGCTCATGAGCATGCGTCCAATATCAACAACGTAACATTCAGGCATGTGTGTCGAAAAGACAACAGACACGCAGATGCCTTGGCATTTATATCTTCTATACTAAAAGATAGAAACACCACCGCTGTGAAAATTGGAAGGATCTATGAACCTTCGATAGAAGGACCCATCTCAGGCGCCGATGAAACTTTTGTTGTACAAACTCGGTCCATGAGAGAAGTAGATAAAGAAGCGAACGAAAAAAATGAAAGAATCAGACTACGAAGCCGAGGAGTCTAACAAGGACCAATCAATATCAGATGACGACAATGGAAAAAAAGCAGAAGATGATTGGAGGATTCCAATCCACCAGTATCTAGACAAAGGTACCTTACCAACCGATGTTAAGGAAGCTCGGAAGCTCGAATCAAAAGCAACAATTTATAGCCTTCGTGATCGAATACTGTATAGGAGGTCATTTATCGGACCCCTAATGCGGTGCCTCTCACGAACCGAAGGGAGGAAAATACTCCACGACATACACAACGGAGATGCAGGAAACCATAACGGAAGAAGGTCCTTTGCGGTCAAAGCCAAAATGCAAGGATATTACTGGCTAAGCATGGACGAAGACTCAAAGAACGTAGCTAAGCGATGCAAAAGATGCCAACGCTTTGCTAGAAAGATCAAAGCACCAGCGACGGAGCTCAACTCAGTCATCAGCCCTTGGACATTTGTCAAATGGGGGGTTGATATTGACGGACCCTTGATAGAGGGAACCTCGAAAAGAAAATACCTTATCGTGGATACGAATTATTTCCCCAAGTGGATCGAAGCAAAGCCTTTAGCAAGAATTAGGGACATGGACGTCTTTAAATTCTTGTTTGAGCAAATCATATGCAGGTTCGGAATACCGGCCGCAATAGTTTCAGACAATGGCAAGCAATTGCAGGGGAAAAATATCGACATGTTGTTTGATACTTTCAACATTCAGAAGAACAAGTCCACTCCTATATACCCTAGGATCAATTGACAAGCGGAGGCCACAAAAACAACCATAGCAATGAACTTAAAGAAGAAGCTAGGAGCATACAAGAAGAGGTGGTGCGAATAATTGCACAACGTCCTATGGGCCTACCGTACTACAAGAAGGTCAGCTATGAGAGAGACACCATTCTTACTAAACTACGGAGCCGAAGCAGTCATCCCAACGGAGATAATACTTTCAACAACAAAAACGGAGGCATGGGAGATGAATCTAACAACACACATGATGTTGGAAAAGCTGGACGACCTTGAAGAAATACGAGAAGTGGCTTTGCAAAAGATGGTAAATTACCAACGAAGGCTAGCTCGGGAATACAACAAGTGGGTCATCCCCAAAAACTTTGCGGTTGAGGAATACGTACTGCGCCAAATACCACCATCTCAAAGGAAGAAGGAGTGGGGAAAGTTGGCTCCAACATGGGACGGGCCCTACATTATACACAACATTGGCGGAAAAGGGTCTTATTACCTAAGAACCCCCTAAGGTGAAGTATTACAACATCCCTGGAATGTAATGTATCTAAAAAAGTACTACCCGTAAGTGAATGGTGATCACTCAGGAGAAGAAAGGAACGGGCATTAGCCTACCATGTTCTATCCCCGATCAAAGGTATTATAAACCTTACTAATCAATGAAAGAAACTTTTTGCTAAAGGAAAGTTAGTTTTGATTAAATAAAATTGGGTTAGAATAGACACCCTCCGTCAGGATTGACGATGAGACAAGGCAAGACATAACTGCGCATATGTCATTACTCCGGTCCTCGGGAAATAACTCCCTTCATGAGGCAATAAGAAAAAGTAAGGCATCCCCTATAGAGATACCTTGTCGAATTAAAGCAGTCTCCGCGCTGAATGCGTAGGGTTACAGGAAAACTATTGCCCACATAGGAACCTTCGCTACCACGGTACTTTCAGGCCAAAGGATACTTAGGTAGGACGATGAATGTTCCACCAAAGGTTAAGCATACCTTAGCACCTCGTGATAACTTGATTGTGCGATCAACTAGATACAATACGTCTACAAGCAAAATATTCATGCAGTAGCATAGATGAAATAATAATTTTACCAAAATGCAACTAACATGTCTTAAAAAGTTGCATACAAAGAAGGTTCAAACCATCACAAAGCATTGTTTCAAAGAAAGGAGACATCACAAGGGCACCTCAGTAGAGGGCATAAAACAACAAAAGGTCTGGTAAAACTAAGTTAGATACGACAGGATCAAGGATAAGGAAGACGAGCACTACAACAATAAGTGCTATAGATCACTCACTAAACATCACAATGTATGAACACTTGTGGTCTTTTAAGGGCTAAAACTTAAATACCATTAATATTATAGTGTTTGTGATCTTAGATATGAGGACCTATCCATACATCTCATACATTTGAAAAAGTGTGATCTTACAATTTGAGCATTTGACTACTTTCAACATTATTTTGTGATGAAAAGTATGTCCATTAAGCTTTTTTGATAGATTTTAAAAAAAATCTGCGGTGAGCGTGCCTCGAACCCGCGACCTTCAGGTCCATTAGAGGAAAATAAGACAGCCCACATAATTTTTTGGGGTCCAATTGCAAAACCTATTGTCTACTCCTCGAATTCTCAGTCGACTTTTTTCTCATTTTCACTCCGTCTCTCTCCCTCCAGAGCTGCTCTCGATTTTTCTCCATAGAAAATCTAAGGAATGATCTCAAAACTTTCTCCGTCTGTAGAAATCATTAATTTCATTTGGATTCTGGTAGGATTCAACTAGTTCCCCTCTTGTTTGGGTTGATTTTATAGTTGAGATTTGAAATTAGGGTTGATTTTGTAGTTGTTTTGATTTTTGATTTCAATTTGGTTTGTCTGCAAGCGTACGCGATCTAAACTTGGAGTGAGATTTTGTTTGGAAATCGGTGAAGTTTGATTTGGTATTAGAATTGAAACTCCGAATCTATCTCTGCTGATTTGATTTAGGTTTGCTGTAAAAATTTTGCTTGCATGTTTGGTTCTGATTTAGATTAGTTGTTTTCTTACTTTTACTTAGTAGATTGCTTAGTTTATAGAGATTGATTTGTTTATAGAGATCGATTTGATATTTCCTCAAGTATTTTTTCTTCAAGGAAATTAGTTGAAATCAGTGGAGTACTAAGATCATGTTTGGTGTATCTTCCGGTGTTCGAAAAAATCATCCCCTTTGCTCATCAAAGTAATGCTCTCTCTGATGTGTTTAGTCTTAAGACCTCCACTCACATTACAAGGTACACCATCTATTTGTTATGCTACGAATTGTGCTATCACTCGGTTGTTGATGACATTTGACTTTATTTGCTTGAACAGTATCATCGAGTCTTTGGAGTGTAGGCGTAGCTATATTAATCGTACATTTCTCATTGATTGTTACTGAAATAGCAATTACTCTTGTGCTCTAGAGTCAAAACTTATTGAATCTTTGGAGTACAGCAGTAGAATTGCCTAGGTTTATAGTAAATATTTGAAAATCACTTGTGTGTTGATCTGGATTTGAAACTAGTGAGAGTTGTTTTCTTATGTTCCCCTGGTATAAGAACCATTTTCTTGTTTTCGGAATTGCAAGAACCATTTTGTTGTTCTTTTTGAGAGAGATTCTTGAATTTGGCTCTCAAATGTGGTTTAAGGCTTCGTATCTTAGGCTGCATTATGTTAGCATATCGCACGAATGGCATAGTGTAGCATGACTTGTTTGCAACCATAGTGCTTTCGGATGCTAAGTTATATGTTCATTTTTGCACTTATTGGCACATTACTGTGAAATACTCAAGCCTCTGTTACAAATCAAATGTTCTGTTCTGTTCTTGCTTGTATAAACACAGTTTCCAAAAGCCTCTTTTAAGTGTGCATGTAGTTCTCAAAAGCTCCAAATAACTTTTACGCATTTTTACAAGAAATTTATCTTGATATTAGTGTTTGTTATTCCAGCCTCATTTCAATTTTAGAACTTAGTGTGTTTGCGGGTTTTGTAGCATTGGCTCAAACTTCATTGTAGGTTAGGTTCCTCCAGAAGACTTAAGTGTGGTATCTACAGTGTAGGTTAGGTTCCTCCAGAAGAGTTAAGTGTCGCAACTACAGTGGAGCACAGAAAAACAATAAGCAAAGTGTTGATACTAGGCCTATAGTAACTGAATAGCCACTGAATTCTCATTACTAATATCTTCAGACCTTGATTGCTCCTTTATTTTATTGTAAGGATGTGCCAATTTTAGATTTCTCACTAAAAGCATGTTGTCCTGTGGAGTTGACCTTACTATGATAAATAACAAAGGGATGATTTGGCTGAGGTTTGACACTAACTTGGAGAATACTCGTTTCTTTCTTTTTATTTTTTATCCATGTCAGTTTCAAAATATGTTGAAGCTTGAACTGATTTCCTTCTAACTTTAGCATAGCCTTTACTGGCATGCTTCTTGTTACATTTTAAACATGGATGTAATATTATTATTGATTGATGATATATTTTTAAGAGGCTTTTGGAAACTGTGTTTTCTGTTTAGTTTATTTCTTCCAACATGGCCAATGAATCTGGTTCATAAATATGATCATGTTTTATATTTATTTGAAGAAGAGAAAGAGGCTACTCAAAAGTCTACTCTACAACATTTTACACACATTTTCTCTTTGTAGAATACTATTGTATAACCTTGTATGTCCATCTTTTATGTGGAGATTGATGAGATTTCATTTTTGTTTCTTTTATGAAGCTGGGGGAGGACAATCTTAGGAAGGCTGTGACAGAGGTTGATCTCGGGGCTGAACTTGTGGAACTGCGAAAGGTTGGTAATCAGTTGTGTTCATTTGTTCTGTTATTTTGTTTTCCTATTGCGCTACTATGAATCTTACTAGTTACAACATTGTTTTGTTAACTAGTAACTAGATCCCTGTATTCTCTAAATTTGTTACATAGTCCACAGAAACTCATCCTCTGACAGGTTTTAGATTTCTGTTTATGTTCAATAGTGTCTAAGATTTCAGTTGTGTGCCATGTACTTCTCCTTATGCTTATTCAGTCTCTATTTTTTCCACCTAGTTACCCAAATATGTTTATCTTTTTTTTTTTTTTTCAATTATGGTTAATTATTAGAGAGAAGGAACCTTTTATGCGTGTAAACTGTGATGGGACATGGGCTTAATATATAATACAATATATTTATTACTTTTACTTGTTAGTGTTTCTGATTGCTCGATTAGTTAAACAAATTTCTCATATATGTATATGTTTGTTATCCATATATATCTCATTGGTTTTTGGCCATTCAAAGGTGGTCAGTGACTAACTTGCTTGTGTTAAATAAAGTACAGCAAGCATGGAGTTTGAGGAACCAGTCATGCATGATGGTAGTGGAGAAGACATGGAGACAACCTTGGATTGTAAGTTATTTGCATGCTATGTGTTATAATTGCTTTCGATTTTAATGTTGTTTTATCACTGCGTAAGAATTTTTTTTGCATTTTAAATTATATAGCTGATACCACAATGGAAAGTTCTCGCCGTGGCCCTACAACTTTATCCAAGGCTTTTAGAAGCAGCAGGGGATTGAAAAAGGTGGTTGAGTACAACGAGCTTGGCCAGCCAGTAGGACTTGCCGCGGCTCATCTGTCCAGCTATATGGGAGTCTTGGCACGGCACATGGTTCCTATCATTCACAAAAAGTGGAGTAAGGTTTCAAGGAGTTTAAAAGATAAGATATGGTGTTGCTTAGAGGTAATTGGAATATTTTGGCTACAATCTGTTATAAGAACTAGGGATTTTTGTGTCTTATGTTTATTTGTGTATTTCAGGGGAAATTCGTTCTACAGCCCCAAAACAAGAGAAACTTGATCCAGAATGTAGGGGCTTTGTGGAGATCTTTCAAAAGCAGATTGACAAGGAAGTACATTATGCCATTCAAAGACCATGAAGATCTCCTTGTTCATCCACCGGCGATGTACAAATTTATTGACAAAATGCATTGGGAGGAGTTTGTGAAGATAAGATTGAGTAAAAATTTCCAGGTATACATGATATTCAAATATTTCCATAATTTCTATAATATATAAGAAGTTGTCGGACTAATTTCACATATGTTATACTTAAAGGTTCGCCGTGAAATCCTGTCAACAAGGTAGAAGAAAAACTTATATCCTCATAGGTTAAGCCGAAAAGTATATGCAGGTCTTATGGAACAATTGGTATGTAAGATTGGGTTTGTTAAATTTTGTAGAAAGAAGAGCTTTCATCTGATGTGTCTTTGTTGCTAGCAGAAAAAAAAGGAGAGCTTTCTTCTGATGGATTGGATAGGAGCATCTTATGGAAGAAAGCTAGGGAAGATAAAAACAGGAACATTCCACATGATGCAACCAAGGAAAGAGTCGAAAAAATTGTAAGATAAAACATTGAAGTACTATTCTTTATGTCGATTCATTTACTGCCTTGTTGGTATCTTTCCTATATGGATTGTTTTCTCTCTTAAATTGTAGGACAAGTTGACCGAACAGGTGAATGAAGGTTCCCTAGTCACAAGTGGCAGCAATGATATCCTAACACTTGCTTTAGGGACTACTGAACAATATGGAAATGTTAGAGGGATGGGAAAGTTTGTCTCACAGGGATCTTACTTCCATACTGCGCGACCACAGATGCAGGAGGAAAGAGAGGCAAGATTGAGGGTTGAAGCTGAACTTTGTCTAACGAAGCAAAGACTAGATCGTGTAGAAGAACAATTAGCTCTTGTTCTTCAAACAAAGGTAACTTTGGAGAGTGGGTTCATGGTAATATTGTTGATGACTTCATGTGGTAATATGTTTGCATATCTTTAAGTCAAACTCGCAATGATATACATATTATGCAGGGTGGAACTGCACCAAGTTGCCACAGTGCAAATACAAAATCAAGCTCAGAAAGTGAGAGGATTTCGCGCCTAGAAGCTCAACTTGCCATATTCATGGGGATTCAAGTAAGTTGCATGTGGAACAGTAGGTTGAATTATGCTTAGATGATGAAGTAACTAAGTTCTTTATTTAATGTGTTCTTATCATGTTGTTGGCGATATGTTAACAGGGAGCTGAAGCCTCGATATTCTCACATCAAAACCATTCAGCAGCGAGCAAACCTTCAGTAAGTATAAACTCCTTACATAGGAGATATTGGCTTTAGATTTGGTTATGCATCTCTTAGAACGTTCATTATTCTTGATTTTTTATCGTAGTCGTCAGCTGGTTCTTCACCAAAAGTGGTCAAGGATAGTGAAGACAAGGATGTCGACGATGAAATCAACCAAACGAAACGTAATATTGGAATTGGGAAGGTTAGTATGTTCTATGAACAATATAAATATTTATGAGCCCACCTTTGTCGTTTCTATTATAAGCTATGTAAGCACTCAAAGCGTATGAGAACATAAGATATTATTTAAACACCATGAATAGTTATTTACAGATAACTGATATACATTTACCTATTCACCGTTCTTTGGTTTGCATCTATATGTATTCTGAGCAGTTGATCTGTTTTCTGAATACAGGGAAAATCTTGTATAATTTGCCTGGAAACTTCAGGATCATCTATTGATGTGGCTAAAGGAAAGGTCATCAGATCAAAAAGCTATGATATGTTACACAACGTCCCTATTGGTAAAGGCAATGTGTGTGTACTTGTAGAAGAGGCATTAAAGCCAAGCTTTTGTCTTCCCATTCCTCTTAAAGGCGAAGAGGAAATATTCCTTATAGGAGATGCAGAGAGATATTACGTTGCATGGCCTAAAAAGCTGGTGATAAAGGGAAAGAAGGTCAAAAAGCTCATGAAGGGTTAAAGGTACATAGACTCCCTTTTGATAGCTGCATTACAATGTTATTACATCACCCCATGACCTCGCAGGGTAACAAAGAAGAATGGTAGTAACTAATAATGTTTGTTTAAGATTATGGATTGTCAGCTCTTAGCTGAGAAAACTCGTTGATACCCAATTGATTATTTGTCTCAGACTCTTAGATGAGAAAACTGGAACCAATGCATTTGTTTTTTCCAGCCAATGCATATGAATCACAGGCACTAGCACAGGCACTAGCTCACTGGCAGTACAGAAATAAGATTCTAGATATTCTTTTTAGATCAAATTCTATTGCCAGGTCTTTGAACCAATGCATTTGTTTTTTTCTTAACAGGCGGAGGATGAGTTAAAGAGTCGGAATAAGAATATTTTAGATGAGTTGGAGTGGATAGCACATGGACGAAGTTTCCTTTCCTGTTCTTTCGGATGATTGAACTTAAAATTTCATTTGCATTTTACAATAGAAATGTGTAATTTTTACAGTAGAAATGAATTTGCAGTTTACGGTAGAAATTTGTAATTTTTACAGGTGGTTTTGAAATGAATTTGGTTCTGACAGTAAATATATTTGGTTCAGTCAGACATTGAATGTATTTGGTTCAGACATTGAATGAATTTGATTCAGACAAATGACTTACAGGTGCAGAAATGATATGTGATCACAATTTGGATAGAACACTCATTGGAAAGATCACTACTTTAAAAACTTTTGTCTTTTAAAAACCTTGCCTTTAGATCTCAACTTCTCAAAACCTTATGTTCTTTGCATAGGGTAGGATCACACTTTTCATTTCTGGAGAGTTGTTATCTATAGATCACCCTTTAGATTATATTGGCAAAGATCACAGACAATCAATACTTGGATCACACTTTTTATGAATGATCCATCTATGTTTTTGTTGTAGTGGAAGAAAGACAACTCCAGCAGCTTGGCGTTCCACCTCAGCACAGGCATTATTGATATAATCAATGGCCGACTTCTTTAACTTCGCCTGCATCTGGGAAGACGCAACCTCCCAATCAGAGACCGATTTCTGACGAAGCTTATTTATCTGGGCACTAAGCTGATCATTGGCCTCTGGAAGTGCCTCAGCTTTAAACTTGGCGGCAGTATCAAATTGATGGGCAATCTCCAACGATTATATCTGGCCCTCAAGACGGTTAATCTTAGCGTTTGCACCCACAAGTTGTTCTTGAAGACCTACGGGAATGAAAGAGATAAGTTAAAACAAAGGCGATAATGAATGCAAAGAATACTGTGGAATAGAAGGAACCCTAAGCTACCTCTAGCATGGCTAAGGGACTCTTCTAAACTATGCTGGGATTCGGCAAGATCCACCTCAGCAGCATCAAGATCCTCCACAAGGGTATCTCGTTCGGTCCGGAGATCCTCAACATCAATCTGGAGCGAAGCATTCTCAGAGGATAGAACCTGGTAAACATTTTCTAAGTATTCCAACCTCTTAACCAAATATATATAGGACATGGAGGAGGGCATGGTGATAAGTGCATAATTCATATGATTTTAGTGTCCATTCCATACTTGTTTTAGTTATTATTCTTGCATATTTTTGTATTATTACTCTTGTTTTCTCTTATTTTCCTCTAATAGGTCAATCATCTAAAAAGGAGCTACACAGTGCTTAAAAGAGCTATTAAGAAAAGTATGCCAAGTATCCAAGTGCCTAAGTCCAAGAGAAGTGCAAGAAGTGCGACGAAAAGGAGCAAAACGCTCAAAATCAATAGAAGGGCCAAAGATCAATCTTAACTCATTCAAATTAAGTATTTCTAATCATCATCTTGAAGAGAATTGAAATAGGAAAAGAATGAAAAAAGAATGAGGTCATTCCGAGTTCGCATGAGGAAGTTGTGGCCAAAACGAGTTTTTATCGAATACTGAAAACAGTAAAGTATGCAAACGGGTACGCATACTTTAATTCCGAAAATTTCTGCTGGACTTTGAGGTACGCGTACTTAACAAGTAGGAAAACGTGTATAAATACCTCGGAAGGCCTAAGGGCACGTTTGGAGTCGTTATTTCATATTTTCGGGTCGGGTTCTTGAACCGAACTAAATACGTGAAGGCCAAGCAATGTAAACATATAAAAAGGTATTAGGTTATGTGAAATCATATCACATCAAGGGATCACGAAATTGTAAGGTTTTGGAGAGAAGAAATCACACACGGATCGAAAGTTAGGGTTTCGAAGCGGTTCTTCAATCGTAACGATATCTCTAAACTTTTCTCATATGTATATAACATGGATGTTTCTATATCCATGGTTAGCTAAACATCTATTGATTGAGGATGAATTCTAAGTTGTAAACAAGATTTGAGTTATTATATTAATCTACTTTGAAGTTATTCATATGATTATCGTTTGTTTATACTATAATGAATATTTATGATTGATTGAGAGATTGTTTAGGTGGCCAACTAAATTGATTTGTTGATCCTATCTATTGCTAGTATTGAGTTAGAAGATAAGTAATCGTCGAATAACCTTTACACAAGTAGAGAAAACGAGACCTTACAGAGGGATTCTGTGGAGTGATTGTGGGTATAAACAACACTAAAAACTGGACCTGGAGCTAAGAGTCTAACTATTAGGATCAACCTATAAATTCACAAAAGATAAAGCATTCGACCAAATTACACCTTGAGTGAGCTACTACTAGGTGGTTAGGCGAATAGAATCTAGTATTGGAGAGCTTCCGTACTCAGTGATAAAAGGAATTTAGGGAACAACACTGAGCTAGCTGTTATTCCACGGTTGGTGATACTTTATGATTAACGACGAGTAGGCAATTATAATAACTCATTGATGGTTTATTAACGAAGAAGGATTCCTCGATCATATCTCTCTCAATTGATTACAATACAACATTTATTTACTTTAATTATTTATTTTGTTCACAATCTAAAACAAAACCCCCCTTTGTGACATTTTGACAACTAAAACTCACTGCTCTTCGTGGGAACGATCCTTACATCCATTATATTGCCAGTTAATTGTGTGGAAATAAGATTATTAATTTGTTGAGCCTACGACACCCATCACATGGAACCAGCTTCAGCAAGTTTGTTCTTAAGATAGAGAACAGACCTCAGAAGATAATACATTACGTTCCGCAGGGACCTTAGCTAAGGAGGCACATGCATCCCCGAAATCCGCATGGTACTTCTTACGAATGATTTCTTGGGCTAAGAGGCGTTTTTCAACTAAGGCAATATCCTCCTTTTCCTTTAAAATGAGGCCCTCTTTCCATTTAAGGGATTCGTCACAATCTTTACAGAGCAAGTGCTTCACAAGATCTGCGTTATGAGCAGATTCAAGAGAAATTTGGGCCTCGTTATGAACAGTCACGTTCATCAACCTGTCCGACTTATTCTGATAATACCAAACATCGGAGGACAACTTGGCTACTTGCTCCCGGAGGTATCTAAGTTAACTAGAGCCATCAGCTGACAGGTATAGGATGTCTCAGGACTATACTACCAACCAAAATTGAAGACAAGGCAAATGGAAAGAAGAAACGAACCTATGGCTCTGGAAGACTCGGCAGCCAGAGCGGAATCAGTGGCTTTTTGACCTTCCTCAGCAGCCTTTGCAGCATTATTGGCTCTCTCAAGGTCTAACAAACACGCCTCCAAGGATCTCTGAGTTTTCCTCAGATCATCCTCTAGCAGAGATATCTTGGCAGCAGAATCAGCACCACTAGAAGAAGATTGTTGCGCTCCAGCAAAGGCATGATCTTGGCGGGTACGCTCCAACAAGGCACTCAAGTGAGTACACTTAGCCCTATAGAACTTGAACAAGGTACATCCAACATCGATTTGCTTGCAAAGCTATGAACAATGAAGCATAAGAATAGATGAAGAGTTAAAACAAAGCACGAGGCGATAAAGTAAGGATCACTTACTGAAAATAGCGAAAGACGGGAAAGGAAATCAGCGTAGGTGTCCATGAAGGCCTCCATCTCTTGGATGCTACCCCTGCGGATTTCACCAAAGCCTGACTAGAGTGAAGGCAGTCCGGGTCAAAGAATAGATCCTTAGACACATAGTATTGAGCACACAGATCATCTATCTGCGAAGCTACCTCAAAAGAACCAGCCAGTTGGTGACGATCAACCTCAGCAGAAAAGGGACCTTTCGAATCCCGTAGAATGGATTCAAGGATGACATCGTCATAACTCCCAAGGATCAAACTCTCAGGTAGCTTACCCTTCTCACACCCAGCAACAACTCCACCAGTCTCTTGAGAACGATCGTGGGGCAAGAGTAATGAACCCTCACCACGACGAAGAGACGGCATGGTGGACGAACTGGGAACCGAAGAAAAAGCTTGAGCACCACCTAAGTCTATATCACCAGCAAAAGGAAGATTGTCCAAGACGGTCCAATCTGGTGATGAAGGTGGAGGTCCAACAACCTTGCTAATAGGGGCAGTAGAAACAGACTGAGAGCTCCCAAATGAGGTAGGCGTAGCATTGAAGGAGAAGCTAACCTGTGAAATCACAACCTTCTTCTTCGGCTGCGAGTCTGAGCTACTAACCCTCACCACCGGAGTAACACCCTTCGCAAACAAACCACTCGATTGGAGCGAAGTAGCAGGAGAGGATGAAATACTCTTGGAAGATACCACTACAGTGCTATTAGTAGCCGAGATAACAGGTTGCAAATCACCAGGGGAAGAAAACGAAGGCACTTTTGGTAACAAAGCAGAAGTTGGAACTTGAACACTAACCTAGGTCACCAATGAAGCATCACCACCAACTGGAAGGTTTTCACCCTCCACAGGACCAGCACGGATAGGACTGGGGCTATTCTTGGAAAAATCTTCCTCAATATCATCCAGATGAGGGCTAAGGCAAGTATCCTCAATGTCCTCCATATCTTCGTCGTCCTGCTCCTCCGCAACAACCTTTGGATCCTCATCGAATTCCTCAAGATCGATCACAACCTTTAACTTACCCTTTCTCTTGGAAGATTGTAGCAAAACACATGCGCAAGCCAAGGATTAAGGGCAAAATACCAGGAAACCTACAAACATAAAGGTATGACTATAATCCTTACCTCCGCAGGTGTTGGTGTAGCTTCTTAAGCCGAAGCCTTTCTCTTCCTTGTCCTAGTAGCTACGGAGTTGCCAGCAGAGCTAGGAGCAGTCCTAGCATCAAAACCAGGGGCAGTTCCAGCAGAAGAAGCAGGGGCAGACTGTAAAAAAAAAAATCAGAATACCGAGCAAAGGTTACTAAGCAAAGAATAAAATGAAAAACCTCCGAGAAAAGAAAAGGTTACCTAAGATTACTTTTCTGAATAGCATCAGCGTAGGTGGCATTGAAGTTGGAAGGGGTGTAATTCTCTTGCTTAGACCTTCCAGCAACAAAAGGGTCATAAGACTTCAGAGTAGTCTTTCCCTTACTACGGTACCAGCACTCACGAAGGGCACGCTAGAAATTTCCTGTATATTGCTTGACTCCTCGAACTTGAGTCTTGTTCACTGGGTCATCCTTGGTAGACAAAAAATCATAGTTGAAGGGATCCTTTCTACTAAACAAAGGCAGAAGCATACCCGCGACCAACTGACCAACACTGATCAAGAGGTTGTTCTCATCATATGAAAAGCTTCGAATCATGGATTCGGTGAGAACATCAGGACCATCGATAAAGGAGATCTCAAACTTTGTTTGGTTTTAATTTCATGTCTTTTTAGTCACATTTGATGATTGAAGCAAGGAAGAAAATGGGAAAAAGAACACATGGGCCTCTCAAGCGTACCAATATAAACAAACCAAATGGCCCAAAAGCACTAGAGACTTCAATTTCTCACCCATCCTCAAAATTTGCCTGTTCCTAGGGCAAACAAGACGTACGACCCTTCAATTCAATTGTGTCTGTATCAGCGACGGATCCAGGAATTTATGTTTGGGTGGGCTAATTTTTTTTTTCTCGAACTCTCAACTTAATTTGTCTCAACTGCAAGAATGACAACTGCGGTAATATACTTAAAGCTGAGTATGGGTATGCCACACGATCTCTTTCCTTGGAGCATAAAGCTTTGAATTAAATTTTTTCATCTTGTAACTAATATTAGGGAGGAATAATTTGCGTATCGAAAATAATAATTCTGATTTATTTAGCGGCCGAAGGCCACCCAATTTTTTTCTAGTTTTAAAGGTTATTATAGGGATGCAAAAATATTTGGAGTTTGTACGTATACGCATAATAAGTCATGACATATTGTATTTTTGTCTCATGAATACACTGCATTTTTAGATTATACATAAAATTGTAGTCACTTCACACAAGAAAAATGATTTTTTTGACAAACACTGGCTTTTTTTCTTTTTTTAAAGGTGGACAAACGCTTACTTAGTTAAGGACAAGACACCCCCATTTGACACACAGTTTTATTTTATCAAACTGACACGTAACAGGTGAGCCCATTCAATACCTGCTTTTAAGAAACATCATGAATACTTGTTTTTCCCTATAGCCTTTGAACGGTTGAGATGCTATTCAAAAATTAATCCATGCGGGACAGGGTTCCAAAATCTTCTCATTTTTTCCACGCAGAATTATATCTTAACAATTAATGGGCTAATTAAAATTTATACCTGGGCTAAATTTTACAAATATTAAAAATTACACTAACAAAACATCTTTTTAGAAATTTTGGGGTGGGCTTCAGCCTGGGTAAGCCACCCCTTAATACCGGCCCAGGTCTGTATTCTCATCACTAGAAATTGGCACACGCTTCGCACATGCTTTGTTTTTGCACTCTTGGGGCCGTTGCGCACCTGACCCACACTCTCTCTGCTCTTTATTCTCTCCTGATTTGTTATTTTTTATTTTTACCTTTTTAGCCTTGTTTGATTTTAGATATTTGATGCAGTTGTAAAACAATGGGAAAATTTGGATTTTCAAAATTTGAAGCTTCATTCACTGTACATGAACAGTGGCCAAGGGGAGTTCCCTTTATAATAGTAATAGATAAAAGTAATAAATTAGCCACTTTTCCTGCGTCATTTATGTTGTCCATTCCAAATTCTGTATTTTTCTGGTTACCCACCTTGGTGATGCATAATCACAGTGGTGTCTATACACATCATGTAATAGGGTTGTTTGATGATCATGTATATATACAAGTTTAAAATTTTCTTAGAAAAAAGTTTTTTTAATCCAAATTCTTACAAATTTTAAGGCTTGATAAATTTTAAAACATTTTGGTGTTTCTCCCACCAACAAAACTTACAAATCTTTTTCTTCCATCAATTTGTTCTGGCAAGTTAAATTACGCAACAAAAACAGAAGATGCATGACCACTAAAAGACACTACAATATTTGCAAGTCTGCACGATCTATAGTTGACAAACATCCCACCGCGTACAAGAATGCGTCCATATTCAATCATTGATCACTCAAAGATCGTGTGTGCCTTGACTTGTGTTAAAATTGAGTTAGTGGTACACAACTAACGTACCTCCCAAGTGTATTAAGAGAAGAAAATGTATTCAAGTGTTAGCACTATATAACTGGGTTCAGAAGCCTCTCTCTTCATCATAATCTCTACAAACAACAACTTGTTAGGTATTCTTTCTTTCTTCCTTGCCTTCACCTATCAATCAACATGGCAAGGATCTCAGCATGTCTGGTTCATGCTTTAACCTTATTTGTTCTAATCAATGTTGCACTAGCTGAATACGAGTCTTATACGCCCAACTACAAGGAAACTCCATACAAGAAACCAGTTGTAGAGGTTACTGTAGAAGCATATCTTCCAAAATACGAAGCTCCAAAATACGTCTACGCATCTCCACCACCACCGGCTTACGTCGCTCCCAAGTACGAAGCACCAAAGTATACTCCTAAATACGTTTACGCTTCACCACCACCACCAGCTTACGTCGCCCCTAAATACGAAGCACCAAAGTATACTCCTAAATACGAATCACCAAAATATACTCCTAAATATGAAGCACCCAAGTACGAAGCACCAAAATATACTCCTAAATACGAAGCACCAAAGTATACTCCTAAATACGAAGCACCCAAATACGAGGCACCAAAGTACACCCCTAAATACGTCTACGCATCTCCCCCACCACCGGCTTACGTCGCTCCCAAGTACGAAGCACCAGTATACACCCCAAAATACGTCTACGCATCTCCACCACCTCCGGCTTACGTCGCTCCCAAGTACGAAGCACCAAAGTACACCCCTAAGTACGTCTATGCATCTCCACCACCACCGGCTTACGTTGCTCCCAAGTACGAGGCACCTAAGTACACCCCTAAGTACGTCTACGCATCTCCACCACCACCGGCTTATGTCGCACCCAAATACGAGGCACCAAAGTACACCCCTAAATACGTCTACGCATCACCACCACCACCGGCTTACGTCGCTCCCAAGTACGAAGCACCAGTGTACACCCCAAAGTACGTCTACGTATCTCCACCACCACCGGCTTACGTCGCTCCCAAGTACGAAGCACCAAAGTACACCCCTAAGTACGTCTACGCATCTCCACCACCACCGGCTTACGTCGCTCCCAAGTACGAAGCACCAAAGTACACCCCTAAGTACGTCTACGCATCTCCACCACCACCAGCTTACGTCGCTCCCAAGTACGAAGCACCAAAGTACACCCCTAAATACGTCTACGCATCTCCACCACCACCGGCTTACGTCGCTCCCAAATACGAAGCACCAAAGTACACCCCTAAATACGTCTACGCATCTCCACCACCACCAGCATACGTCGCCCCCAAATACGAAGCACCAAAGTACACCCCTAAATACGTCGCTCCCAAATACGAAGCACCAAAGTATACTCCTAAATATGCATACCCATCTCCACCACCACCAGCTTACGTCGCTCCTTATTACTAAAAATCTTAGTGGTTATCTCAAAGATTTTTCTACTGTCCCTCTAAAATCACCATGTTCCTAGCGAACAACATTCATTCAGTGTTACATCGTTTGTAACGTATGTACCTCACATCCCCTCATTCACCAAACTGTTATTTGATTTTTATTGTGAGTTTCAATTATGTTTATTTCTGCAAATCACAGCCAATTGCAATTTTCATAGGTTGCAGATATATGTTCACTAATGGAATTTCATTCCCTTTTGTTTTTTCTGTTTCTGCACTATGATGCAATACAAATCCGACATATGTGGTTGTATTTTGTTGGGATCTTCAGTGCAATAATTAATTTGTTTGATGTCTTCTGAATTATAATACATTTGCATTCTAACATCTCCAACTACCATATTGTTGATGGTGGATTTTCGTTTAAGGTTAAATTTGTAAGTAACCAGAAAAATCATGCGCTGACGTCTTGTAAAAGATAAAGCCATTTATAAGTGACGGATACTCCTCACTTAATTCACCGAGAATGGAGCATGTAGCAACAATCCCTTATACCGACTTGAAAGTTATACCGGAGAACTTGAAATCAGTACCCGAAACTTGTACCAGACTAAAATTCGTACCAGACTGAAATCGGCTGAATTTTGTGCCGGAGTATTTGGACCGGCCATTGCATGTTCCGCTCGTGAGTTGTGTCTTGCCGTGTGACTACACTTCTCATGTGCTTTCGTACAAGTTCTAACTCCTGTCTTTTATCTTATTGCGGTAGAAAGAAGAGAACTCCTATCAACATGTCTTCTGAAGATAATCTTTGGTGCTAAGTCAGGAAGTGTTGACAGCTTCAAGGATATGCCGAACATCAATGATGAGTTGTTCACCTCGCCTTTTCCACATATTAGGAGACATCCTTCTCATAAGATAGTCTTGCTTTCCGATTCAGAAAATATGGATGCTGATCCATTCTCTTCTTCCGCACTTGTGATGAGATTTTGTCTCCAGAGAAACGAATATCCGCCTTCTCCTATTGACTTCAAGATTTGCCATGCTCCACTGGGTTCTTACGAAGGATGGATGAGACGCATGTTGAGTAATAAGGGCATTAAGGACAACTTGACCAAAGCACAAATCCTCGATGCGGTCATGGCATCTGCTACCCTCGAAATTAGGAAAGACACCGCGGGCTTGATCACCTTCATTTCTCGGTGGCGTATTTCTACTCACACAGCCATATCTAGATGGGGAGAGATGACTATTACTTTGGAGAGTGTAGCCGCATTAATGAACCTGCCTGTTGCCGGAAGTCTTTTTTACGAGCTCTCTGATGCGGAACAAAGTAATTATGATGCTATACTTCAAAAGGCGGAGGGATTCGAGAGTCTGGACAAGCGTGGAGAGAAAGGATGCGAGATGCTTTTATACTTGGTGGGTTTCGGAGTGGTCTTCTCGCAGAGTTGGAAAACGAGCTCGGCGTGATTGCGTTCTGTCTTTATGGCTATCCGGGGATATATTTGATGATGGTTCAGGGAAGAAGACCATAAGAGGTGAGCTTGTTAAGATTGCTATAAAGTCGGCGCAGGCGAAGTTCTTCCTCTAGCCGCATTGTTCCTTGGATCGTTGTATTCTCATCCGGACGCTTTAGCAATGGATATGCACGTTTCTAACGGGTACAAGAAGGTGGAGTCGCACGTTCACTTCGCTTTTCTTCAGCGCTCTTATGGGAATACTTCGAAGTTATGCTCCTACTCCGCACCTTCACTCGTTAACTTGTGCGGCGGCTCGAGAATACTCCGATGGAATAAGAAGCGTCCTAAAGCCGGTGCGAAACTTGTGGAGGTATTTGACAATATTTCTTAGTAGATTTTCGTCCATGGGGGGCGATTCACTCTTCCATCATTCGGCCAAAGACCTTTGCTGACGATCCTGGCGTTGTGTTGCGTACCGATGTTGAGACCATGAGATCTTGGGGAAATTATTTACATGCGCAGCTGCATTCCAGGATATGTCCCGTCTCTATTCAACGGAGAATTTTACGTGACTCCGTACAACATTGACAGGCTGCTCGCGGATGGGATTTGATCGGGTGTCCCATTTATCCGTCCACTAGGGGCTCAGGAAGAATTCCTTCCACAAATTCTTAACGCCAATGTGTTCTTAGACCGGGTGAGCCTTCCCTTCTGGCCTATTGGGAGAAACCCAGTGGTGACCGACAGGTATAAAGAATTTTGGGGGAAACAACTGTTGATCTTCCAGAAATTTTCGAAGAGTGTTGTGACGAATTCCCGTAGTGAGCCATCTTCGACGTCTTGACGAAGCATTTCGGTTGAAGCCACTTCCATCCAAACGGACAAGAGCTGAGGATTGCAGTCCCCAAGTAGGAGAGAGACCTAAGAGGCAAGCATGCGGTCCGGTAATCCTCAATTCTTCTAATATGCAGGTACTTAAACCTCCTCCCATCGGTTCTTTCATTTCTCCAGTGTAAGTTCTTCTAAAACGATCCTTGTTTTAAATCAGGGAATTTCGAAAGATAATGCCTTCACAAGGTTGGCACGCATTCAAAACGGGAAGGCCGGCGGTACTGGTCATCATGCTGAGAAGTCTGGCGGTACGGTCCTTCATGCTGAGAAGTCTAGCGGTACGGACCTTCATGCTGAGAAGTCTAGCGGTACGGACCTTCATGCCGAGAAGTCCTGGCGTACCGCTCCTTTTTCGACAATGACGAGAGATGATGCAAGCTCGGTTGAACAAGGCGCTTTCCTTAGTGATCTTGTCGACGGGGTCGTGACGGAAATCAACACCCAGAGTGAAATAGATGCCGTAAGGAATGCAAGAGAGACGGTGGCCGCTGCAGTTGAGACGGCTCCCCTTGACATCCATCCTGAACAGGCTCCGGACCGTATGGCTATTGTGGTGACTTCTTCTGAAAGGCTTCCTGCAACTGACAAGACTCCCGCGGTCGCCGAATTGCCGGTGATGCAGCCTGGGGCTTTGTTCGATCCTCCTTTTACTGTCCCTTATCCAGGTCATGTGTTGGTCGGTGGATTGACGTGCCGGTTCAGTTTGAAAAGTTGTACACGACAATCTGGAAGAAACACGGCCATATTGCTACCACCGCGAAGCTCAGGAGTCGTCTTGCATTGGTCAACCGCGTCCAAGAAGCTTTAGTTTCCATCCAGGGGATGAGCGCTGCGACTGGTGGAACAGTTTCCGAAGAGGTGGTTGAAGATTGGAGGTGCCATCTGGACGTGTTTGCGCAGCATGCGGCTTCAATGCTCCTGGTTCTTCAAAGGGTTCTCTGAGATTCAGGAGCTCCAGAAACTACATGATGAAGTCCCTTCCGCGGATTGTGTTGCTCGTCAGGAAGAAGAGGTTGAGAGGTTGTCTAAAGAACTGGAGCTGAAGCAGGCCGTGCTTCAAAGGATGAAAGTCTCTCTTGCCCAGAAAGATGAGTTGTTGCTGAAGGACTTTCCTTGATTTGTGCCATCTTCTTTTTTTAGATGTTTCTTCTTTTTGAGTGATAGTGAGGATTTTCTTTCGTAATTTGGCTTACGGTTTTGAATAGGTAATTGAATTGGCTTATTTTGAGATAGTTTTGTGAACAACCTTTTTGAAAGGGATTATGTTAAATGAAATTTGCATCTTGGTCATGAATGATTGCGCATGAAATTGCAAATGTTATGTAAAAGGGAGGTACGAATGGAAACAAACATGGCGTTTGATCACCGAGCCTCTTTTTCCACATGCGGGATGCTAAGTCCCCAGGTGAATTCTAAACTATCTCTCTTGTAAAGTTGTTGAGTAAAACTTACTTGCTTTTGAAGCCTCACTATATCAAACCGGAGTAGTCTTTCTAAGAAAATCCTCTGAAAGCTATCTCTCTGGACCAAGCTTCTCCTGAACAATGCGCTTCAAAAGCGTTGCATTCACTGGTGGGGTGATGAAGGAACCGGTGGTAATGACAGTACCTCGGGTCCATTACTTCTTGATCAGTAGGCGGACGCCATACCGGGGGTAGCTCCACCTCTCCATTTCGTACCCACGTCTCCAGCAGTTCCAGAATCTTCTTCATTGGGAAGGGGAAATGTAAGTACCTTGAGTCTAGCTTTTCCTGCGTTAGCGGGCGTTGTAACGTCTCTCCGCGGCTTTGACGTGGAACAAGAGATGAAATTGGATGACTTGCGAGTGCCATCGTATCTGCGGATCGCTTGCCTAAGTAAAGGGATGTAGAAGGTGTCGTAACGTCACTGCTGAGTGACCGGATTGAACGTCCCCATCCTCCGTACTCAGGTATTTCCTGATTGATTTCTCCTTCCTCAAGCGTTCCTTCAGCTGGTTGGGAGGCCGACGTGGATTGGACAGCCTTCCGTGATTCAATAAGAGTTTTGAAATACAAATCTTCTAGCAGGGCTCCATAGGCGGCAGGTTCCCTTTCTTTATCCGGCAGATATTGTAGTACTCCGGGCAAGTCTTTTCCTCTGTGGAGTTTCCTTGAGTCTTCGTCGGCTGGGCCATGTTGTTCGTCTCTCCTGAGTCCCCTGTGATTACGTGCTCTTTTTGCTTCTTCATCGGTAAAGGTGTGACTCCTGGCTAATGATTCAACATTTCTTGTGCTGCCTGAGCAGATGCTCGTCGACCCTTCTTGTAATTGTGCCGCTATATCATTCAAAAGGCGAAATGTCTCGCTCTGCCTCCTGGTGATACCGGCTTGATTTGCCAAGACATCCTCCAGCATTCCAGCTATGCTTCCCATGATATCCGAACCTTTGTAGTTTAGGATACATTGCGAGATGGCGAAAAATTGAGGATTCAATTTTATGCAACCGATAGATCAATCTCCCACCGTGGTCGCCAATTGTTGATGGGTGAAAACTACTCCTGAGAATTTGGTAATTTGGGGTGTGGATGAGGAATGAATTTAAACCTTCAACAAATGCACTGCGCGGTGAGTGCTTGTAGATTCGAGAGATCAATCATTGCAAGTCGGCCCTAAACCAAGAAATGGCCGTTCAGGACTTGTTTCGGTCACAAAGTGAAGGAGATGGGGTTGATCTTAGGGAGGAAGCGAAGATGGTGTTGAGATTGTGAAGGTGTTGGCTTGCTATGACTTGTGACAGAAGATGGTTGAATATGACGGTATCAACACTTGGTTTTCTCGTCTCGTCCGAACTTGTTTTTCTGTTATTCCTTGTTGTTGGAAAATAGGCGGAAAACCTATTTATACAAGTCATTGAGCCTCATTCACGTTTCTCGTGGGAAATGGAGGTAGTGGGATGATGGAGTAGTGGAGTTGTGTGTCGGTAACACACGACCAGTCTTGCCCACTTTTCCTGTTCATCTCTAACCGTCCATGACTTCCTAACACGTTCTTGTGATGGCGCGTTGCACGCCGCACGCCTTTGTAAACCGCATGAGACCAATACCCAAAGTATGTATCCCCCAGTTTGTGACATGATTGATGTCTAGAATGTGGATCGTGGATCCACGGAAGATAGCATGTAATCTTTGAATTGAATAACTGCGTTATTCGAGAAAGTCGATACTTGTGAAGTATCGTGTGTATTTTATGCGGAGTGCTTTGCATTACGGTGTGGTAAAGTGATGGGTAATGACTCCTCACTAACCAAATAACTCCTGACCAGGGTTGTATAACCAAGCTGGTGAAGTCGGACGGATGAGATGATGTTTGAGACACTCATCTGCGACCGTTGATGAAATTAGGGTTTTTAAAGAGGTGCGCAAGCATCACTCTTCAGCTTGGTCGAAACCAAGCATGGGAAGGATTTTGTAGAGGACCGACCATACATGCGTGTTGACGGCATGATGGTGTACACGTCCATGTCTCACCGTCTCATAAAGATGCAATCTAGGCCACTCAATTTGACCGTCAAAGAGGAGCGGTTGAGATCGGTTTCGGCAGAAATCCCCTTGCCGCAAAGGAGTTGGAAACCGCATGACATCCCAAGTTTGGGCGTGCGTTCCAAGACGACCCATCTTGGTCGGTCTTGGTCGATCATACTACCGTGTAGGTGGTAGGTTGGTGTTCACACCTATACCTGATTATCCCATGAAAATGTGATCTAAGCCACTCAAATCATCCGGTGAAGTTGAGCGGTCGAGATCAGTTTAGGATTTGGGAGTGTAACCGCACGAGTTTGGGCGTGCGTTTTGGGTTGGCCGGGCATGGTATGCCTTGGCCGACCGCAAGAGGGGGTAGATGGGCCCACGGTGGTCATGCTGGTATGACCGGCCTTGGTTAATCCAATCTGTGACCCTCCATTCGTACCGGAGAAGATGGACGCGCGTGATGACTTGAAACCCTAATTTTGGCTTTCAAAGCCGCGCGACCATGCTCTTTTGGGCGGACGAATTTGTTGTAACCAACCATGGTTGGCTTTGACCGATTGGTCAAGTGTGTAGGCGGTCACACGGTGATCGTGTTGACATGCTCTGGGCCCTTTGAGTCTACATCTGCACCCTTCGTCTGTACTTGCGAAGATGGATGGATGAGACTGTTTTGCGGCACATGTAATATGCCGCAAACCCTAATTTAGGGTTTTCCGTCCATAATGCTTGGTATGGACGGTTTCTTGGCAAGCAAAGCCAATGGTCGACCATGCGGGGTCGGTTGTGTGTATTCCATACCTGCTTGGGGTGATGGAATTGATCCGTGGTCATCCAATCATGCTTGCGGAGTTGGATGACTGCGATCAGATCATATCTGGCAAGCTAAGGCCGTGGGTATTCCATACCATGCTTAGGGTGATGGAATTGATCCGTGGTCATCCAATCATGCTTGTGGAGTTGGATGACTGCGATCGAGATCATATCCGGAGACTGATACTGATCCAAGTCCGGATGCTCAATCGGGGCTAGTATAACACACCGAGAGGGGCTCAATCGGGCTAGTATAACACACCGAGAGGGGCTCAATCGGGCTAGTATAACACACCGAGAGGGCTCGGGCTAGTATAACACACCGAGAATCAGAATCGGCGTATGCGGGTATTTCGTACATGGTTTCATTATAGTGCTTGGAGGTTCGTGTTATTCGTAGGAGTAACACTCACCGTCATGCCACACTGATAATGATTCATTATAGTGCTTGGAGGTTCGTATTACTCAGTAGGAGTAATACTCAGTCGTCATGCCGCACTGATAATGAGTACAGGAAATACAAGGCTGATATGAAATTCACAGGAAGGGATTGTTGCTACATGCTCCAAGCATATGTGAATAAGACCCACGTTCCGGCATACACGGCGGGCCCGCATTCATCCGCATACATCACAACACAATTTTCTTTATTCATGGGAATTGTGTCTACGGGATTCAAGCTAGATGGCGGAAAAAGCTAAGCATGCACATGTCTTACAAAAAGTTTTTACCTAACGAACTAGGGTTTTACTTTCTAAAAAAAAAAAAAGAGAAAAGAGCCGAACTCACCTTGGACGGACGGCGGCAGCAAATCCGGCGGACGGCGGCAATTGACGGCGGCAATTGGCGGCGGCAACAAGGTCACAGGAGCTGTTCGAATAAAAAAAAAAAAAAGAGAAGGAAGAAAGAGAACTAGGGGACTTAATGTTGATGGTGGATTTTCGTTTAAGGTTAAATTTGTAAGTAACCAGAAAAATCATGCGCTGACGTCTTGTAAAAGATAAAGCCATTTATAAGTGACGGATACTCCTCACTTAATTCACCGAGAATGGAGCATGTAGCAACAATCCCATTCTATGAATACATGAAATTCCTCCGGGTTGGAGTATGTAGCAACAATCCCTTCCTGTGAATTTCATATCAGCCTTGTATTTCCTGTACTCATTATCAGTGCGGCATGACGACTGAGTATTACTCCTACAGAGTAATACGAACCTCCAAGCACTATAATGAATCATTATCAGTGTGGCATGACGACTGAGTGTTACTCCTACAGAATAACACGAACCTCCAAGCACTATAATGAAACCATGTACGAAATACCCGTACGGGCTGATTCTCGGTGTGTTATACTAGCCCGAGCCCTCTCGGTGTGTTATACTAGCCCGATTGAGCCCCTCTCGGTGTGTTATACTAGCCCGATTGAGCATCCGGACTTGACTGTATCAGTCTCCGGATATGATCTCGATCGCAGATCATCCAACTCCACAAGCATGATTGGATGACCACCAATTCCATCACCCTAAGCATGGTATGGAATACCCACGGCCTTAGCTTGCCGGATATGATCTCGATCGCAGTCATCCAACTCCGCAAGCATGATTGGATGACCACGAGATCAATTCCATCACCCCAAGCAGGTATGGAATACACACAACCGACCCCGCATGGTCGACCATTGGCTTTGCTTGCCAAGAAACCGTCCATACCAAGCATTATGGACGGAAAACCCTAAATTAGGGTTTGCGGCATATTACATGTGCCGCAAAACAGTATCATCCATCCATCTTCGCGCAAGTACGGACGAAGGGTGCGAGATGTAGACTCAAAGGGCCCAGAGCATGTCAACACGATCACCGTGTGACCGCCTACACACTTGACCAATCGGTCAAAGCCAACCATGGTTGGTTACAACAAATTCGTCCGCCCAAAAGAGCATGGTCGCGCGGCTTTGAAAGCCAAAATTAGGGTTTCAAGTCATCACGCGCGTCCATCTTCTCCCAGACGAATGGAGGGTCACAGATTGGATTAACCAAGGCCGGTCATACCGGCATGACCACCATGGGCCCATCTACCCCCTCTTGCGGTCGGCAAAGGCATACCATGCCCGGCCAACCCAAAACGCACGCCCAAACTCGTGCGGTTACACTCCCAAATCCTAAATCGATCTCGACCGCTCAACTTCACCGGATGATTTGAGTGGCTTAGATCACATTTTCATGGGATAATCAGGTATAGGTGTGAACACCAACCTACCACCTACACGGTAGTATGATCGACCAAGACCGACCAAGATGGGTCGTCTTGGAACGCACGCCCAAACTTGGGATGTCATGCGGTTTCCAACTCCTTTGCGGCAAGGGATTTCGCCGCAAACCGATCTCAACCGCTCCTCTTTGACGGTCAAATTGAGTGGCCTAGATTGCATCTTTATGAGACGGTGAGACATGGACGTGTACACCATCATGCCGTCAACACGCATGTATGGTCGGTCTCTACAAAATCCTTCCCATGCTTGGTTTCGACCAAGTCGAAGAGTGATGCTTGCGCACCTCTTTAAAAACCCTAATTTCATCACGGTCGCGCAGATGAGTGTCTCAAACATCATCTCATCCGTCCGACTTCACCAGACTTGGTTATACAACCACGGTCGGGAGTTATTTGGTTAGTGAGGAGTCATTACCCATCACTTTACCACACCGTAATGCGATACTCGCATAAAATACACACGATACTTCACAAGTATCGACTTTCTGAATAACGCAGTTATTCAATTCAGCATTACATGCTATCTTCCGTGGATCCACGATCCACATTCTAGACATCAATCATGTCACAAACTGGGGGATACATACTGGGGTATTGGTCTGGCGGTTTACAGCGTGCAGCGTGCAACGCGCCATCACAAGAACGTGTTAGGAAGTCATGGACGGTTAGAGATGAACAGGAAAAGTGGGCAAGACTGGTCGTGTGTTACCGACACACAACTCCACTACTCCATCATCCCACTACCTCCATTTCCCACGAGAAACGTGAATGAGGCTCAATGACTTGTATAAATAGGTTCTCCGCCCTATTTTCCAACAACAAGGAATAACAGGAAAAACAAGTTCAGACGAGACAGAAAACCAAGTGTTGATACCGTCATATTCAACCATCTTCTGTCACAAGTCATAGCAAGCCAACACCTTCACAATCTCAACACCTTCTTCGCTTCCCTCCCTAAGATCAACCCCATCTCCTTCACTTTGTGACCGAAACAAGTCTGGAACGGCCATTTCTTGGTTTAGGCCGGACTTGCACAGATTGATCTCTCGAATCTACAAGCACTCACCGCGCAAATGCATTTGTTGAAGGTTTAAATTCATTCCTCATCCACACCCCAAATTACCAAATTCTCGGCAGAGTAGTTTTCACCCATCAACACATATTCATCACATATTTTCTTTCGTGTGATTCCATATTGATCTTGCAATTGCTGCATTCCATATTTTCTTTTACGGTAGACTTTCACCAACTAAGACTTTTAATCCAAAATTGTGCACATGAGCGCAATTGATCAAACCGTTGCACGGTGGAGGCGAACGCAAGTTTCAAAGAAGAACATGACCATTATTATTACATGTTTGACCATTATCGAGTTCGTCTTCTTTTTGTGCATATGTTTGACTTTAACATGTTTAGCATGACAGACCGTGTGATAATAGCCATTTAGCATATAAGCTAGTACTCTTAATCCCAAGAGTCATCATTTAGCATATAAGCTTTTACATTACATGATTCATTACTAAAACTCATACTGCTCTTTTCGACGTATCATCAAAACAATTTATTTGGGCAACTCAGCCTGTCCTGTGACCTGACTTGGTGGTTGGACAACCATTTTTTTTTTCATGATGATTTTTTCTATCTTAATGCCTTATTTTGAGATATGTTGATAATCTTTTCACTGTGCTTATCTTCTTCTTTAGCAGAAACGTTGCAATCTTGGATTTTAATAAACATAAGTTGTTGAAGGGGCAGGACAGCATGACTGTGGGCAAAAGATTTCATCAGCGACTAACCTGACTCACTTCTTCACCGTATCATTGCCCTCCTTGCAAGTGTGTCGTGCCTACTAGCACATTACCTTAACGATGGAATTACATTTGGACCTCTATCCCCACTCTCGATTTTAAAACACTGGTTTCCCGCTTCTTTGAAAACCATTATATTCTTTCATGGAATTTCTGGATGGAGCGCTGCGTCGTCATGATATGTCGAATAAACAGTAATTGTCTCTGGAATAAACACTCGAATGAATCTCGGGTTAATTCATGGATCTCTATTTCTCTAATTTATCAAGACTTAAGGTTCAAGAGCTCAGTCTATTCTTAGATCAAGAAAAACCATTCTCTATTCCATGGTCTCTTTGTAATTGTGCATCATTCATGTTGTTGACCTCGGAAATAACCCCTAACATTTTGCTTTCCTAAAGATATCTCTTTTTTCCAAGACTGGAGCGCCTTCACCTTTATGGAGTTAAATTTATCAATGGTTGCTGGAATGAGCATTTCTTTTCCAAATGTGATGTCCCTGAAGATCTGATAATCGGATTCTGCAATTGGATTGATGAGAGGAGTTTCTGTATTTCAAATCCCACACTGAAAAGTCTTGAAAATTCATAATCGACAAGAAAATGAATATGGTTTTAGCAGAAGTGTTGTCAAGTTGCAGTTGTGCGTAACTTTCTCTGATGCTTTCACGTGTAAAGTATCTATCAACTTCTGATTGAACCCCAAAGGCATGCCTGCTTGCTGCTATCTTATGTCAAGTTGCAAGCTCAATCAAAGAAGGAAAACTCAAATGGAGGAGTATCTAGGAAATTGTTTGTGGATCTGTTAAATGAAGTGGAATCTCAGGGTTATTCTAGCCTTAGTCAAGCCAGTGTTGTTAGTTCTAGCATTGTACAATTTCAGGTGACTGATAACTTTGATCATGATCACTGGGTTGATGCAGTGAACAAGAATGATGCAGGGGACAACACTGATGATGAGGAGGACAATGTGGTGCTAGAGAACTCTACTTTAGATGAATGTCATCCCACTGAAGATCCAAATTCTCCACCAATTTTTGACAGTGATGAAGAGAATGATATTGATTATTAAAAAATTGTCCAGACATATAAAGTTGGAGATGAAAGCACTGATTCGAGCAGCAGTGAAGAAGACAATGAAAGTATTAACCCTTTAGTGTTTACAATTTGTTGTCCATTTCTTTAAATGTACTAACACTTTGATGTTGTTTGCTGATTGAAGTTTCTAATGATGGTCCTGAGGTTGTAGATGATAAATATGCCAAACAAAAGTTTCTAATGAACTTGAAACCATTTTTCGTCAAAGCAATTTTCAAGTAATTTTGATGATAAAGATGTCCATTTCACAAACCATTTTTTGTCAAAGAAATTTTCAAGTAATTGAAACTTAATATGACTTTCGTCACTAGTAAAGATGAACTTAGCCAAAGCGAAATCTTACCAACACATATTTCGAGAAATAGATAAGCGAGATAAACTCGGCTCGAAATAGCAAATGTGTATAATCAAAGTCTATATAGCAATACGACGTTTGTCTGAAGATAGGAGATAAAGTAGATAGACTTTTGAGTGATAGATAAGTTCAAGTCTCCACATACTTTTTAGTCGATGAAGTTCCACCAGTTCCTTGAGTAGTTCTTCGTCTTTGTATGATGATCGCCATGGAGTCCAGAGCTCAACTACACTTTCTATCCTAGTACGAGACTTAGCTATAAGTAGACTAGAAATCAAGACTTATAGTTTTGATCACTAAAATTGACAAACATGCTTGAGATAGCAACGCATGCGAGTTCGACCGAGCTGTGCTCTAACAATCTCCCCCTTTGTCAATTTTAGTGACAAAACTATCAGTACATATGGAATACAAAAATAAATATAAACTTTTGTAGCTTCTCTTCCACATGCCTGATCTTCTTGGTTCTTCAACATTACTCGAAATATTCGTCACTTCCAAGTACTCCAATGATTCCAAAGGTTGTATGTTTAGTGTCATCGTTGTTGAAAATCCGTAGCCATAACAATGAGAAAACAAGAGTTCTCAATCATTGTTGCACAGTGTCATGGTATTATTACACAACATCAAAGTTCAATTGCATCACAACTTCGACAACAATACTATGGTGATATGTATCACTCCCCCTTAGTCAATACTCCATCTCACATGGAAACCACTCCCCCTTACATAATGATCCGAAAACCATATGTATTTGTAGTGTGAACTACACATTAATTCTCCACCTTTTTGTCAATAAAATTGGCAAAGGTACGAAAACTAGTGGGATCCTAATGAAATTTCCATAGAGACATTTCATGACCAAAAGCAAGCACATATCAACTTTTTAGATGCAATCATATATCTGAAGCTAAATGCTTTCATCAAGGAGTTTATAAAGATACAAGATAACCCTTATAATATTCCACAGCCGTACTCCCCACAAAGATTTGGCAATTAAGCACAAGTTCAATTAAGAACTCTCCCCCATAAAATGTCATTCCCGAAAGAACAACAAGAGCGACCTTACTTTCACAAGAAAAGAAGAATTTCTTTGGACATAACAAATCACATAAGAATATGAATTTGAATCTAAAAATACTCAACCAAATTAACCACAAAAAAACCCATGATTAATTTAATCGGAAATGCTCAACATAAGAGAACTTACGGAGCCGCACAGAATATACATAAAAATATGGATCAGGGAAGATCAATACTGCGGAATAGACAAGGATTCATTCTATTTTCCATCACTATTTGCACAGTGACATACAATAGACATAATCCTCGTAAACAAAAGTTTTATCCTTTCTTCCATCAAATAATGACATAAAAGGTTTTAACTTTTGTAATGTCAAAAGTTCATTCATTCTTTTATCAATACATGCATATCGACATATGAAAGACTTAACTTTTGACAAGGTATGGTAAAATCGTAGTTCACAGACGCAAACACACATATCCCATAACAAATTGCAATATATAAAACCATAAAGATTAATACTGCAAAAATCATCTTCCAAACAATTTTAGAATTTAAACCATTAAAGCTATGTCTAATCACAATAATGGCTATTCCAAACTCTAGTAATCCTTCTCAAAAACAAGAATAAATTATCATAAGAAGTTTCCTAGGCATCAAGACAAACTCGTAATGCACATATGAGATGATTTGTCCTTAGAGGGTAGAATCAATCTTTTTCGCCCGGATTTACACCAAGAATAGTTACCAAAGGCGTATAAAAAGATTTTCTTAAAAAAGAAGAACATACAAAGTCATTAACGACCATGCACCATAGTTCACATAAGATGATTGTGAACATTCAAGAATCCCATAGCAATGCGTACTACAGCCCATTATTGAACTTCCTTCTTCGTGATTCACCAACAACATTCTTGTAAAATCTATAAATGAGCTTATAAGAGTATTACTCCAATAATCCAAGCGCCAAAGTCCAAGAGAAGTGGAACAAGTGCGACGAAACGGAGCAAAACAATCAAAAACAAGAGACAGGACAAATACCAATCTTAACTCATCCAAATTTAGAAATTCTCAACTCTATTTTGAAGAGAATTTAAAGAGGAAGAGAATGCAAAAATAATGAGGTCATTCCGAGTTCGTACGAAGAAGTTACGGCCAAAACAAGTTTACCGAATATCGACGTTAAGTATGCATGCCGGTTTGCAAACGAATTTTCATGACCTGGGGGAGCATGTAAACGGGTATGCTTACTTAAACCCCTGGATTTTGATTTTAAATGATGTTATGCAAACCTGGTTGGTGTACCATGAAGTCCAAACATCCCGAACTACTATTTTCACACCTAAATGTTTAAGAACCTTAAACACAGATCAAGTTAGGTAGAAATGAACAATAAGCAAGGTACATGGATCATTATAAGTACCCTAAGCAAAAACACAAATCTTGCTCAGGTTTATAGACATACTTTTTTATAAGAATCCAGTCGAATTTTACAGCCTTACCGAACATAATTTGTGTGCCCCAATTCTCGTGCTTCCCTCACCGCATACATAGCAGGGCATTCCTTGGTGAGGATGCACTTACAACACAATCAAGTTGTGTTGGGGTTAAAAATGTCTTCCTCACCACAAGTGACCTTTGGATTATCATGAAAGAGACCGCTTTTAGAACCTTTCCTGTTTCTGCATTATGATGCAATATAAATCCGACATTTGTGGTTATACTTTGTTGGGGTCTTTAGTGTAATAAATTTGTTTGATGTCTTCTCAATTCTAATACATTTGCATTCGAACATCTCTAACTACCATATTCATCACATATTTTCTTTGGAGTGATTCCATACTCAGTGCGCCATTGCTGCAGTCCATCAATGAATACCCATCCTTGGATAAACTCGTATCACCTTTTCCTGTAGACTTCAGCCAACTAAGATTTTAAGCAAAATTGTGCACATGAGCGCAACTGATTAATCGATTAGACTGTTTCATGGTGGAGGAGAACTGAAGTTTCAAAGAAGATATCTCTCTTTTCCAAGACTCGAGCGCCTTCACCTTTATGGAGTTAAATTTACCAATGATTGTTGGAATGAGCATTTATTTTCCAAATGTGATGTCCCTGAAGATCTGCTCTGCAATTGGATTGATGTGAGGAGTTTCTGTATTTCAAATCCCACACTGAAAAGTCTTGAAAATTCATAATCGGCAAGAAAATAAATATGGTTTTAGAGACAGTGTTGTCAAATTGCAGCTGTGCGTAACTTTCACCGATGGTTTCACGTGTAAAGTATCTATCAACTTCTGATTGAACCTCAAAGGCATGCTTGCTTGCTGCTATCTTATGTCAAGTTGCAAGCTCAATCAAAGAAGGAAAGCTCAAATGGAGGAGTATCTAGGAAATTATTTGTGACCTGTTAAATGAAGTGGAATCCCAGGGTTATTCCTGTCTTAGTCAAGCCAGTGTTGTTAGTTCTAGAAGTGTACCAATTCAAGTGACTGATAACTTTGATCATGATTACTAGGTTGATGCAGTGAACAAGAATGATGCAGTGAACAACAATGATGCATGGGAAAACACTGATGATGAGGAGGACAATGTGGTGCTAGAGAAATCTACTTTAGATGAATGTCACCCCACTGAAAATCCAAATGCTCCACCAATTTTTGATAGTGATGAAGAGAATGATATTGATTATTAAAAAATTGACAAGACATATAAAGTTGGAGATGAAATCACTGATTCAAGCAGCAGTGAAGAAGACAATGAAGAAGGTATGAAAGTATTAACCCTTTATTGTTTACAATTTGTTGTTCATTTCTTTAAATTTACTAACACTTTGATGTTGTTTGTTGATTGCAGTTTCTAATGATGGTCCAGAGGTTGTAGATGATAAAGATGCCAAACCAAAGGTTATGTGAATACCAATATTCTACGGAGCACGTGTCGCGATTTCAGTGATCGCACACAAGATAAATGTATAGCCCTCGTTGTACAGAGAGACCTGAGTAGCAGAAGATACCTTCGCAGATCTACTTTATCTTGTTCCAAGAAGAGATACCTCGATGGTCAAGATGAAAAAAGTAAATCCTAGTCTAGAGAGAGGCCGCTGGCAAAGGGATACAGGTAGATGACATATCTAATCAGCATTAAATGCACAAATCTCTTATCTACACGCATAACCAAAGCACGTGGAGAGAGAATATGTAGCAGAACCTGAATGACAAAGGATAGCGGTGAACGAAGGTACAATCTGTACTAAGGCTGGGAAGTTCCCGAAGGAACGTGGATCAGCTTAGGTGGCAAAGTTCAACTGGATAAAGCACGCGGTGAATGAAGGTACCATTTGTACGAAAGGTATATCATAGAACGATGGGTCCAAAGACAGCAAAGATATACCTAGAGCAGAAGGGGCTATAAATACCAAGCTTCACCAACAAACTAAAGGAATTCAATACCTAGGAGAAAGATCTAGTCTTAAGCTTATACCTCTTTAATGTTTAGAACTTAAGTATTTACTTCAACTTGAGTTCTCTCTATTACTTTGGGAAGCATTTAAGATCTTTGTAACCACCACAACTTAATACAAACAATCACTCATTTCCCCGTGGACGTAGACGAAAGTCGAACCACGTAATCTCTTGTGTCTCATGATAACTTAGTAGCATTTTCGTTATATTTGTGTTCTTCGTTATTATTGTGATCTTGAGTATCTTTTACCTCTTAGCATTATCAGTTCAACAGAGGCATCAATACTACTTAGTATCCGATTCTTTGAGCAGTATACATTACGTAGACTATGGGAAAATTAGTAGTCACAGTTTGGCGCTAGAAAGTTTTGCTCACCAGCTTGAGTTCTCGTATTACTTTATTTTTAACTTACACATCTTCTCGTAACGAAGAGATTCGTGCTCTACAACGATGAATCTCACTTTATAATGATTTGTTCATCCGTTATTTACATATATTCTTGGAGTTCATAGCCTCTAAAGACTTACCATATCACAGATCTACAAAGTTTTTCGCAAAAACGCACTCACAAAACGTTAAAACTTTTGTTTTATACTAAAACAACCTTTTCCGACAAGGCATCCTTTAGATCTGAGTACCTCTGACTACAGAGGAATCTCAGTGAGAATTGAAGGAAAAAGATCTTCTAAAAGCATTTAATAACCTCTTTTTGGGAGATCTGACACCCTTTTTTAATTGGTTTTCAACATTTAAGGTTGTTCTTTCCAAGGGTGTCGTAAGAAATATTTCAGTCTTTTTTTCTGAAAAAGCTGCTTAGCCGTTTTCTGTGTCAGAGCATTAATTGCTATTTTTGACGAAGGCATCCAAGTAGCAGATTTTTCCACTTTTTTCTGTGTCAACAGGATAATCAAAGACCTAAACTATGCAGAAACCAAGTGACGTACCAACATGCTCACGACCAGTAGTTACGAGAGGAAGATCTCAAAAGTCATCTCAAGCGAATCAAAGAACAGAAGCAGAGGACGGGCATAGCGAAATAACAAGAAGAACAGTTGCTAACAAGCCACCTATTCCTGCTGAAGGGATGGGGCAAACATCGGGAGAACAACCACTCTACGGCATGCCGTTACCGGAGCATCCTAATATCATGCAGCCACCTGCGGCCAACGCAAGGTTACCCAGAACCTTAGTTCCTACGGGACGAGGGTTGGGAAACCTAACCCCAATCCAGATAGATCCCGACGCTCCGGTCATAGAAGAAGGAGTGGAAGACTCTGAGGATCCGGCCGACAACACTCCTCAGGGTGGTGGAATCCACAATGAAGATCAAATGGCAGCACAAGTAGCAGCTTTGCTACTCCGTAATAAGGAGCATGAGGATGCAATGCAGGTGATGGACCAGGATAACCAAAACCTAAAAGATATGCTCGACGTACAGATCGAAGGTTCCCAAACTCACCCTCAGTTAAAGAGGCGTGAGAACGGAGCTATCTCAGAAACACAAAGGGTGGATCTTAACCCACCAAAGGCTAACTCACCAGTGGGAGCCAGAAAAACACGCCATGATCCAGATGAAACGGATCCAACATACAATCCCTCCCAGTCCTACTATGATGAGGAATTTTCCAGAGATGCTCACAATGTGAACATAGTTATGAAGAAAATCGAGAAGATACGGAAGGAGATACAAGGACTAAAAACCGGCCACGCAGGCGCAAGACTGGAAGAAGTTCTACAAGAAGTGACATCATCTCCGTTGTCTTTTCGCATTTTGAGGGAACCCATCCATGCGAAATGCCCAGTACCTACGTTTCAGGCATACAACGGTACCTCTGATCCCGCAGCCCACCTACGATACTACACTCGTGTGCTTTCCCATTGGGAAAGAGATGAGGTGGTACTTTGTAAGTACTTTCCTGCAAGCTTGACGGGATCAGCATTAACATGGTATGACAATTTACCACCAAACTCAATTGACTCTTTTGAGCAATTATCTACGGTGTTCTTAGAGACATACATGTACAACAAGTCAACAAAGGCAAGGTTAGATAGGCTATTTGCTTTAGCTATTGGACCCCGGGATACATTGATGCAATACACAGACAGGTGGTTGAAGACGTGCCAAGCAATCGGGAAAGTCAATCCAGAAATTAGCATTAATTGCTATAAGTACGGACTTGATAAAACCTCAACTATCTTCGTGGAGCTTAACAACCGAGCCCTTGAATCCAAAGGAGAGCTTAGGGTAGTCCAAGATCGTTACATCAGACTTGAAGATCTAGAAGGACAACCCCAGGGCGCAAACAAAGGCAACATCAGCTCCGCAATGAACCAACTCTTTGGAACCGATTCCGGAGATACCTAAGAGACAAAACGAAGACGGGGGAAGAACCAGCTCTCTAGAAAAAATATCCAAATACGGATATGGAAAAAGAGAAAAAGGAAGAGAAGAATTTGTAGATAAAATCTACACAAAGCTGAACACAACGTTTTCTCACATTCTAAGCAAGGAAGGAGCAAAGCCGGGCTTTCCTTACCCAAATACTAGAGGAAAGCAACCAGATAAAATAAAGGAGGCTAAGGAGTACTGTGAGTACCACCAGTACTACGAGCATACAACTGACACATGCTATCACCTACGGAACACGATTCAGAGATTCATAGACGAAGGCAAGTTCATGGAGTATGTGAAAATCCAACCGGCTGACGCTGAGGTAGCCCCCAAAAAAGGGTTGAACTGCCTCAGGACAGAAAATACATCAACATGATCACCTTCTCCAACGGAGGCCAGGAGGAGCTACTCGAATACATCCTCGAGTTAGCTCGAAACAGAAGAAAGTTAGAAGCCCACGAGGTGTTCAAGCTAAGTGGACCACCCACTACCACTTGGGAAGAATGGATGGCCACTGCTCCACACCATTAACATTTTCAACAAAAGACGTCAACCAGGAAGTCGAGATGCACAACTATCCACTTGTGATCACTCTACCAATACATGGGTGGAATGTTACGAAGGTCCTAATTGATGGGGGCAACTCGTTAAATGTATTGTTCTACGAACCCTACCTACGTATGGGTTTGACAGCTGAGCAAATGGATTCATCCACTTGCACAATATACAATTTTAACGGAGCAATCTTTAGACAAAAAGTAGAAATAGTTTTGCAGGTACGTGCAGGACCCTTAGTAACCAATACAAGGTTTTGTGTAGTGGAAGCACCTTCGCCCTATAATGTCATCATGGGACGACTATGGGTCCATCGGTTGAGAGGAACAACCTCGACCTATCACCAATACCTTCGATTCCCTACACCCATGGATGAAATGGAAATCAAAGTCAGGATAAACGAAGAAAGAGTTGCTGCACAACAACACGAAAGAAAAAGACGAAAGGCAAATACCAGCGAAGTTTAGGACGGAGGCTTCAAAGTACCCGAAGCTCCCTCAGTTCAGGAAGCAATCACATCCGCAACACCAGCAGCGGATGTCTCCACCAAATGACAATTATAGAAAAGCACTCCTCAACGTTCTCAGAAACAAAACTTCTCACCAGTAGAACCAACAAAGAAAATCAACATCGGAACGAAGGCGGAACCAAAGATGATCAACATCGGAACTTTACTAGAAGAGGACGAGGAGATGCAACTACAAAGGCTACTACGGGATCACGCAGATATCTTTGCATGGTCAATGGAAGTCATGCCAGGAATTGACCCGAATTTGGTTTCCCACCATCTTCGGCTCAAACTGGAAATGCCACCATTCAAACAACGTATCCGCAAGGTGGCAGATATCTACCAAGAGGCAGTAGAAAAGGAGTTGCAAAAGTTCCTAACAGCAGGATTCATACGAGAATTCAAATATCCCACGTGGATATCTAACATGGTCATCGTGCCTAAGAAGAACGGAGGTGTACGCATTTGCATCGACTTTAGCAATCTCAACAAGGCGTGCCCCAAGGACAACTACCCACTTCCAAATATCGACCAGCTGGTCAATGCAATCGAAGGTCACCGTAGAGATTATCCTTCATGGATGGCTACTCTGGTTATAACCAAATCACCCTTGCAGAAGAAGACCAGGAGCATACTACGTTCTTTACCCCACGAGTCTTGTATTTTTATACAAGGATTCCTTTTGTACTTAAGAACGCGGGGGCAACATACCAGCGATTGGTAGACAAAATCTTTAAGCCATGGATAGGCAAGATACCAGAGGTCTACGTGGATGACATGCTAGTCTAGAGCAAAGAGGAGAACAATCACCTGTCATACCTAAGGGAGATATTTGAAGCCATGAGAAACTTTCACATGAAAGTAAATCCGGAGAAATGCACGTTTGGAGTAACCTTAGGAAAATTCCTAGGGTACTTGGTAACTAAGCGAGGAATAGAAGTGGACCCTGAAAGGGTCAGAGCAATAATGGAGATGCCATCTCCAAAAACACTAAAAGAAGTACAAAAGCTAAATGGAATCTTAGACTCCATGGGAAGATTCATAGCAAGGTCATCGGACAAATTCAAAGCATTCTTCGACACACTGAGGAAAGTAAGCATGTTCATGTGGACCACAGAGTGCGAGCAAGCCCTCCAAAAAATCAAGGAATACTTGACTTCGTACCCATCCTGTAAAAGACGGAGCCAGGAGAAATACTCACCTTATACTTAGCAACAACAAGCTACGATGTGAGTGCAATATTGGTAGGAGACCAAGGGAAAGGAGAAAAACCCATATACTACATCATCAAGACACTCAGTTCAGCAGAGCGTAACTACACCAAGGTAGAGCAGCTTATATATGCCTTAGTAGTGGCAACAGAAAAACTAAGGATATATTTTGACGCACATACCATCCGAGTCTTCACGAAGGCTCAGATAGGGAAAATACTCGATAGCACGGAGAAAATTGGAAGGGTGGAAAAATGGAATGCCATGATCAAACAGTTTCACATAATCTTTGAAACTAGAAAGGCTGAGAAATCACAGATCTTGGCGGACTTTCTGGAAGATCTACCTCTCAGCGACGAAGCAGAGATAGACGACATCCCAGGAATGGAGGAAGACAAGCAAGAACCAGAAGATCTGTTGGAACCTCAGAATTCACGAAGATGGGAGATATTCGTAGATGGCTCCTTCAACGGAGAGGACGCAGGCATAGGGATTGTTATAACAATCCCCACCGGAGACTGAATCATCTACTCATTCAGGTTAGAATTCGAACAATACACCAATAACATCACAGAATATGAGGCGTTCATACATGGCTTACGCTTGGCACGGGAGCTAGGCTTATCAGATGTTCGGTTGACTAATGATTCACAGCTGGTCATTAGACAAATCGAACTCAAATACCAAACTTTGGATCCAGTGCTATCTTCGTACTTAAAACTAGCTCAGGAGCATGCGTCCAATATCAACAACGTAACATTCAGGCATGTGTGTCGAAAAGAAAACAGACACGCATATGCCTTGGCATTTATATCTTCTATACTAAAAGATAGAAACACCACCGCTGTGCAAATTGGAAGGATCTACGAACCTTCGATAGAAGGACCCATCTCAGGCGCCGATGAAACTTTTGTTGTACAAACTCGGTCCATGAGAGAAGTAGATAAAGAAGCGAACGAAAAAATAAAAGAATCAGACTACGAAGCTGAGGAGTCTGACAAGGACCAATCAATATCAGATGACGACAATGGAAAAGAAGCAGAAGATGATTGGAGGATTCCAATCCACCAGTATCTAGACAAATGTACCTTACCAACCGATGTTAAGGAAGCTCGGAAGCTCGAAACAAAAGCAACAATTTACAGCCTTCGTGATCGAATACTGTATAGGAGGTCATTTATCGGACCCCTAATGCGGTGCCTCTCACGAACCGAAGGGAGGAAAATAATCCACGACATACAAAACGGAGATGCAGGAAACCATAACGGAAGAAGGTCCTTGGCGGTCAAATCCAAAATGCAAGGATATTACTGGCTAAGCATGGACGAAGACTCAAAGAACGTAGCTAAGCGATGAAAAAGATGCCAACGGTTTGCTAGAAAGATCAAAGCACCAGCGACGGAGCTCAACTCAGTCATCAGCCCTTGGACATTTGTCAAATGGGGGGTTGATATTGACGGACCCTTGATAGAGGGAACCTCGAAAATAAAATACCTTATCGTGGATACGAATTATTTCCCCAAGTGGGTCGAAGCAAAGCCTTTAGCAAGAATTAGGGACATGGACGTCTTTAAATTCTTGTTTGAGCAAATCATATGCAGGTTCGGAATATCGGCCGCAATAGTTTCAGACAATGGAAATCAATTGCAGGGGAAAAATATCGACATGTTGTTTGATACTTTCAACATTCAGAAGAACAAGTCCACTCCTATATACCCTAGGAGCAATGGACAAGCGGAGGCCACAAAAACAACCATAGCAATGAACTTAAAGAAGAAGCTAGGAGCATACAAGAAGAGGTGGTGCGAATAATTGCACAACGTCCTATGGGCCTACCGTACTACAAGAAGGTCAGCTACGAGAGAGACACCATTCTTACTAAACTACGGAGCCGAAGCAGTCATCCCAACGGAGATAATACTTTCAACAACAAAAACGGAGGCATGGGAGATGAATCTAACAACACACATGATGTTGGAAAAGCTGGACGACCTTGAAGAAATACGAGAAGTGGCTTTGCAAAAGATGGTAACTTACCAACGAAGGCTAGCTCGGGAATACAACAAGTGGGTCATCCCCAAAAACTTTGCGGTTGAGGAATACGTACTGCGCCAAATACCACCATCTCAAAGGAAGAAGGAGTGGGGAAAGTTGGCTCCAACATGGGACGGGCCGTACATTATACACAACATTGGCGGAAAAGGGTCTTATTACCTAAGAACCCCCTAAGGTGAAGTATTACAACATCCCTGGAATGTAATGTATCTAAAAAAGTACTACCCGTAAGTGAATGGTGATCACTCAGGAGAAGAAAGGAACGGTCATTAGCCTACCATGTTCTATCCCTGATCAAAGGTATTATAAACCTTACTAATCAATGAAAGAAACTTTTTGCTAAAGGAAAGTTAGTTTTGATTAAATACAATTGGGTTAGAATAGACACCCTCCGTCAGGATTGACGATGAGACAAGGCATGACATAACTGCGCATATGTCATTACTCGGGTCCTCGGGGAAATAGCTCCCTTCATGAGGCAATAAGAAAAAGTAATACATCCCCTATAGAGATACCTTGTCGAAGTAAAGCAGTCTCCGCGCTGAATGCGTAGGGTTACAGGAAAACTATTGCCCACATAGGAACCTTCGCTACCACGGTACCTTATGGCCAAAGGATACTTAGGTAGGACGATGAATGTTCCACCAAAGGTTAAGTATACCTTAGCACCTCGTGATAACTTGATTGTGCGATCAACTAGATACAATACGTCTACAAGCAAAATATTCATGTAGTAGCATAGATGAAATAATAATTTTACCAAAATGCAACTAACATGTCTTAAAAAGTTGCAGACAAAGAAGGTTCAAACCATCACAAAGCATTGTTTAAAAGAAAGGAGACATCACAAGGGCACCTCAGTAGAGGGCATAAAACAACAAAAGGTCTGGTGAAACAAAGTTAGATACGACAGGATCAAGGATAAGGAAGACGAGCACTACAACAATAAGTGCTATAGATCACTCACTAAACATCACAATGTATGAACACTTGTGGTCTTTTAAGGGCTAAAACTTAAAGACCATTAATATTATAGTGTTTGTGATCTTAGATATGAGGACTTATCCATACATCTCATACATTTTAAAAAGTGTGATCTTACAATTTGAGCATTTGACTACTTTCAACATTATTTTGTGATGAAAAGTATGTCCATTAAGATTTTTTGATAGATTTTTAAAAAAATCTGCGGTGAGCGTGCCTCGAACCCGCGACCTTCAGGTCCATTAGAGGAAAATAAGACAGCCCACATAATTTTTGGGGGTCCAATAGCAAAACCTATTATCTACTCCTCGAATTCTCAGTCGACTTTTTCTCATTTTCACTTCGTCTCTCTCCCTCCAGAGCTGCTCTCGATTTTTCTCCATAGAAAATCTAAGGAATGATCTCAAAACTTTCTCCGTCTGTAGAAATCATTAATTTCATTTGGATTCTGGTAGGATTCATCTAGTTCCCCTCTTGTTTGGGTTGATTTTGTAGTTGAGATTCGAAATTAGGGTTGATTTTATAGTTGTTTTGATTTTTGATTTCAATTTGGTTTGTCTGCAGGCGTACGCGATCTAAACTTGGAGTGATATTTTGTTTGGAAATCGGTGAAGTTTGATTTGGTATTACAATTGAAAGTCTGAATCTATCTCTGCTGATTTGATTTAGGTTTGCTGTAAAATTTTTGCTTGCATGTTTGGTTCTAATTTAGATTAGTTGTTTTCTTACTTTTACTTAGTAGATTGCTTAGTTTATAGAGATTGATTTGTTTATAGAGATCGATTTGATATTTCCTCAAGTATTTTTTCTTCAAGGAAATTAGTTGAAATCAGTGGAGTACTAAGATCATGTTTGGTGTATCTTCCGGTGTTCGAAAAAATCATCCCCTTTTCTCATCAAAGTAATGCTCTCTCTGATGTGTTTAGTCTTAAGACCTCCACTCACATTACAAGGTACACCATCTATTTGTTATGCTACAAATTGTGCTATCACTCAGCTGTTGATGACATTTGACTTTATTTGCTTGAACAATATCATCGAGTCTTTGGAGTGTAGGAGTAGCTATATTAATCGTACATTTCTCATTGATTGTTACTGAAATAGCAATTATTCTTGTGCTCTAGAGTCAAAACTTATTGAATCTTTGGAGTACGGCAGTAGAATTGCCTAGGTTTATAGTAAATATTTGAAAATCACTTGTGTGTTGATCTGGATTTGAAACTAGTGGGAGTTGTTTTCTTATGTTCCCCTGGTATAAGAGCCATTTTCTTGTTTTCGGAATTGCAAGAACCATTTTGTTGTTCTTTTTGAGAGAGATTCTTGAATTTGGCTCTCAAATGTGGTTTAAGGCTTCGTATCTTAGGATGTATTATGTTAGCGTATCGCACGAATGACATAGTGTAGCATGACTTGTTTGAAGCCATAGTGCTTTCGGATGATAAGTTATATGTTCATTTTTGAACTTATTGGCACATTACTGTGAAATACTCAAGCCTCTGTTACAAATCAAATGTTTTGTTCTGTTCTTGCTTGTATAAACACAGTTTCCAAAAGCCTCTTTTAAGTGTGCATGTAGTTCTCAAAAGCTCCAAATAACTTTTACGCATTTTTACAAGAAATTTATCTTGATATTAGTGTTTGTTATTCCAGCCTCATTTCAATTTTAGAACTTAGTGTGTTTGCGGGTTTTGTAGCATTGGCTCAAACTTCATTGTAGGTTAGGTTCCTCCAGAAGACTTAAGTGTGGTAACTACAGTGTAAGTTAGGTTCCTCCAGAAGAGTTAAGTGTCGCAACTGCAGTGGAGCACAGAAAAACAATAAGCAAAGTGTTGATACTAGGCCTGTAGTAACTGAATAGCCACTGAATTCTCATTACTAATATCTTCAGACCTTGATTGCTCCTTTATTTTATTGTAAGGATGTGCCAATTTTAGATTTCTCACTAAAAGCATGTTGTCCTGTGGAGTTGACCTTACTATGATAAATAACAAAGGGATGATTTGGCTGAGGTTTGACACTAACTTGGAGAATACTCGTTTCTTTATTTTTATTTTTATATCCATGTCAGTTTCAAAATATGTTGAAGCTTGAACTGATTTCCTTCTAACTTCAGCATAGCCTTTACTGGCCTGCTTCTTGTTACATTTTAAACATGGATGTAATATTATTATTGATTGATTATATATTTTTAAGAGGCTTTTGGAAACTGTGTTTTTTGTTTAGTTTATTTCTTCCAACATAGCCAATGAATCTGGTTCATAAATATGATCATTTTTATATTTATTTGAAGAAGAGAAAGAGGCTACTCAAAAGTCTACTCTACATCATTTTACACACATTTTCTCTTTGTAGAATACTATTGTATAACCTTGTATGTCCATCTTGTATGTGGAGATTGATGAGATTTCATTTTTGTTTCTTTTATGAAGCTGGGGGAGGACAATCTTAGGAAGGCTGTGACAGAGGTTGATCTCGGGGCTGAACTTGTGGAACTGCGAAAGGTTGGTAATCAGTTGTGTTCATTTGTTCTGTTATTTTATTTTTCTATTGCGCTACTATGAATCTTACTAGTTACAACGTTGTTCTGTTAACTAGTAACTAGATCCTTGTATTCTCTAAATTTGTTACATAGTCCACAGAAACTCATCCTCTGACAGGTTTTAGATTTCTGTTTATGTTCAATAGTGTCTAAGATTTCAGTTGTGTGCCATGTACTTCTCCTTAAGCTTATTCAGTCTCTATTTTTTCCATCTGGCTACCCAAATATGTTTATCTTTTTTTTTTTTTTCAATTATGGTTAATTATTAGAGAGAAGGAACCTTTTATGCGTGTAAACTGTGATGGGACATGGGCTTAATATATAATACAATATATTTATTACTTTTACTTGTTAGTGTTTCTGATTGCTCGATTAGTTAAACAAATTTCTCATATATGTATATGTTTGTTATCCATATATATCTCATTGGTTTTTGGCCATTCAAAGGTGGTCAGTGACTAACTTGCTTGTGTTAAATAAAGTACATCAAGCATGGAGTTTGAGGAACCAGTCATGCATGATGGTAGTGGAGAAGACATGGAGACAACCTTGGATTGTAAGTTATTTGCATGCTATGTGTTGTAATTGCTTTCGATTTTAATGTTGTTTTATCACTGCGTAAGACTTTTTTTTGCATTTTAAATTATATAGCTGATACCACGATGGAAAGTTCTCGCCGAGGCCCTACAACTTTATCCAAGGCTTTTAGAAGCAGCAGGGGATTGAAAAAGGTGGTTGAGTACAACGAGCTTGGCCAGCCAGTAGGACTTGCCGCGGCTCAGCTGTCCAGCTATATGGGAATCTTGGCACGACACATGGTTCCTATCATTCACGAAAAGTGGAGTAAGGTTTCAAGGAGTTTAAAAGATAAGATATGGTGTTGCTTAGAGGTAATTGGAATATTTTGGCTACAATCTGTTATAAGAACCAGGGATTTTTGTGTCTTATGTTTAGTTGTGTATTTCAGGGGAAATTCGTTCTACAGCCCCAAAACAAGAGAAACTTGATCCAGAATGTAAGGGCTTTGTGGAGATCTTTCAAAAGCAAGTTGACAAGGAAGTACATTATGCCATTCAAAGACCATTGGGAGGAGTTTGTGAAGATAAGATTGAGTAAAAATTGGGAGGAGTTTGTGAAGATAAGATTGAGTAAAAATTTCCAGGTATACATGATATTCAAATATTTCCATAATTTGTATAATATATAAGAATTTGTCGGACTAATCTCACATCTGTTATACTTAAAGGTTCGCTGTTAAATCCTATCAACAAGGTGACATGTTGGTTACGAATATTTGTTACACATCTCGTTGTAACGGTCTTTGTGCGTCACAACTCCATTTCGTGACTGAAATAGTGTGTAACAAAACGCAAAATATGGTGTAGTTAACTATTAACCGTTCTTTGGTTTGCATTTATATGTATTCTGAGCAGTTGATCCGTTTTCTGAATACAGGGAAAATCTTGTATAATTTGCCTGGAAACTTCAGGATCATCTATTGATGTGGCTAAAGGAAAGGTCTTCCGTTCAAAGAGCTGTGATATGTTACACAACGTCCCTATTGGTAAAGGCAATGTGCGTGTACTTGTAGAAGAGGCATTAAAGCCAAGCTTTTGTCTTCCCATTCCTCTTAAAGGCGAAGAGGAAATATTCCTTATAGGAGATGCGAAGAGATATCACGTTTCATGGCCTAAAAAGCTGGTGATAAAGGGAAAGAAGGTCAAAAAGCTCATGAAGGGTTAAAGGTACATAAACTCCCTTTTGATAGCTGCATTACAATGTTATTACATCACCCCATGACCTCGCAGGGTAACAAAGAAGAATGGTAGTAACTAATAATGTTTGTTTAAGATTATGGATTGTCAGCTCTTAGCTGAGAAAACTCGTTGATACCCAATTGATTATTTGTCTCAGACTCTTAGCTGAGAAAACTGGAACCAATGCATTTGTTTTTTCCAGCCAATGCATATGAATCACAGGCACTAGCTCACTGGCAGTACAGAAATAAAATTTTAGATATTCTTTTTAGATCAAATTCTATTGCCAGGTCTTTGAACCAATGTATTTGTTTTTTCTTAACAGGCAGAGGATGAGTTAAAGAGTTCGAGTAAGAACATTTCAGATGAGTTGGAGTGGATAGCACATGGACGAAGTTTCCTTTCCTGTTCTTTCGGATGATTGAAATTAAAATTTCATTTGCATTTTACAATAGAAATGAATTTGCAGTTTACGGTAGAAACTTGTAATTTTTACAGGTGTTTTGAAATGAATTTGGTTCTGACAGTAAATATATTTGGTTCAGTCAGACATTGAATGTATTTGGTTCAGACATTGAATGAATTTGATTCAGACAAATGACTTACAGGTGCAGAAATGATATGTGATCACACTTTGGGTTACTATTTGTATGTATAGGGTAAATTTGGATAGAAAACTCATTGGAAAGATCACTACTTTAAAAACTTTTGTCTTTTAAAAACCTTGCCTTTAGATCTCAACTTCTCAAAACCTTATGTTCTTTGCATAGGGTAGGATCACACTTTTCATTTCTGGAAAGTTGTTATCTATAGATCACCCTTTAGATTATACTGGCAAAGATCACAGACAGCCAATACTTGGATCACACATTTTATGAATGATCCATCTATGTTTTTGTTGTAGTGGAGGAAAGACAACTCCATCAGCTTGGCGTTCCGCCTCAGCACAGGCATTATTGATATAATCAATGGCCGACTTCTTGAACTTCGCCTGCATCTGGGAAGACGCAACCTCCCAATCAGAGACCGATTCCTGACGAAGCTCATTTATCTGGGCACTAAGTTGATCATTGGCCTCCTGAAGTGCCTCAGCTTTAAACTTGGCGGCAGTATTAAATTGACGGGCAATCTCCAACGATGATATCTGGCCCTCAAGACGGTTAATCTTAGCATTTTCACCCACAAGTTATTCTTGAAGACCTACGGGAATGAAAGAGATAAGTTAAAACAAAGGCGATAATGAATGCAAAGAATACTACGGAATAGAAGGAACCCTAAGCTACCTCCAGCATGGCTAAGGGACTCTTCAATCTTAACTCATTCAAATTAAGGATTTCTCATCATCATCTTGAATAGAATTTAAAGAGGAAAAGAATGCAAAAATAATGAGGTCATTCCGAGTTCAGATGAAGAAGTTGTGGCCAAAACGAGTTTTTATCGAATACCGAAAACAATAAAGTATGCAAACGGGTACGCATACTTTAATTCCGAAAATTTCTGCTGGAATTTGAGGTACGCGTACTTAACAATTAGGAAAACGTGTATAAATACCTTGGAAGGCCTAAGGGCACGTTTGGAGTCGTTATTTCATATTTTCGGGTCGGGTTCTTGAACCGAACTAAATACGTGAAGGCCAAGCAATGTAAACATATAAAAAGGTATTAGGTTATGTGAAATCACATCACATCAAGGGATCACGAAATTGTAAGGTTTTGGAGAGAAGAAATCACACATGGATCGAAAGCTAGGGTTTCGAAGCGGTTCTTCAATCGTAACGATATCTCTAAACTTTTCTCATATGTATATAACATGGATGTTTCTACATCCATGGGTAGCTAAACACCTATTGATTGAGGATGAATTCTAAGTTGTAAACAAGATTTAATTTATTATATTTATCTACTTTGAAGTTCTTCATATGATTATCGTTTGTTTATACTATAATGAATATTTATATTTATATTTATATTTATGATTGATTGAGAGATTGTTTAGGTGGGCCAACAAAATTGATTTGTTGATCCTATCTATTGCTAGTATTGAGTTAGGAGATAAGTAATCGTCGAATAACGTTTACACAAGTAGAGAACACGAGACCTTACACAGGGATTCTGTGGAGTGATTGTGGGTATAAATAACACTAAAAAGTGGACCTTGAGCTAAGAGTATAACTATTAGGATCAACCTATAAATTCACAAAAAATAAAGCATTCGACCAAATAACACCTTGAGTGAGCTACTACTAGGTGGTTAGGCGAATAGAATCTAGTATTGGAGAGCTTCCGTACTCAGTGATAAAAGGAATTTAGGGAACAACACTGAGCTAGCTGTTATTCCACGGTTGGTGATAATCTATGATTAACGACGAGTAGGCAATTATAATAACTCATTGACGGTTTATTAACGAAAAAGGATTCCTCGATCATATCTCTTTCAATTGATTACAATACAACATTTATTTGCTTTAATTATTTATTTTGTTCACAATCTAAAACACAACCCCCTTTGTGACATTTTGACAACTAAAACTCACTGCTCTTCATGGGAACAATCCTTACTTCCATTATATTACCAGTTAATTGTGTGGAAATAAGATTATTAATTTGTTGAGGCTACGACACCCATCAAATTTTGGCGCCGCTGCCGGGGAGCAGTCGATAGCTTTGGTTGTTATTTCTTTTAGTTTTATTATTGTTTTTAGAATTTCTTGTTAGTTTTTAATTTGGTTTTCAAGATTTTTATTTTTAGGTACTTAATCTCTGGCACCGAAAGACTGGGAATACCAGAGGTGCGGAATTCAAACCCGTAAAGGTACGGTACTTCAAGCACGTCAGCAGTTGCAACAAGAACCTCCTTCAGAAGAGATGGTAGACGGAGCACCACCTCCACCCCCACTCCCGGAGAGGAAGACTTTGAGAGATCTAACATCCCCATGTTTGGATTCTCAACCACTGTGTATTACTCTGAATGACACAATGGAACTTAAGTCAATTCTTTTTTATTGGGTTCCAAAGTTCAAGGGACTACCGGGTGAAGATCCTAATCGACACTGCAGCGATTTTGAATACTGGTAAGAAGTATGAAAAAGAGCGATGATGATGATGATATCTACAAGCTTTTCCGTTTTTATTAACAGACCAAGCAGAATCATGGTTATATTATCTCCCTTCCAGAAGTATTACCACATGGACCGGAATGAAAAAACTATTTTTAGAGAAGTATTTTCCTGCTTCTAAAGCTGCGGCTATTCGAAAGGAAATCAGTGGAATTGTGCAAATTAATGGAGAATCTTTGTACGACTATTGGGAAAGGTACAAGAGATTGTTGGAGAGTTGTCCACACCATCAGATACCACCACAACTTATTATCACACACTTCTATGAAGGGTTACTACCGCATAAGAGACACTTAATTGATGCGTCTAGCAGTGGTGCAATGGCTAATAAAACCATTGAGGAGGCTACTAGTTTGATCGAGAGCATGGCTGCAAATACGCAAAAAATTTATACTAGAGATTCATCGGTGGTTAGAAGAGTTAGTGAGATGGGAGATTCTTTGCATATTGAGCAACGAATGGGTAATGTGGAAAAGATGGTTCAACGGATAGCTTCTGTAGTTATTCCAACATATGAAGATGATGCTGAGGTGAATGCTATATTTCCTAATCAAAGGCAAAGGTATGATCCATACTCAAATACTTATAATCCTGGTTGGAAAGATCACCCAAATTTTAGTTATGCAAATAAGCAAGTTGCAGCTCCTAATCCATATGCGAGACAAGGTGGTTTCCAACAACAATTCCAACCACAACAAAAACCTCCAACTGAAGAATCTAAGATTTACATGCTCATCTTTATGTTTCAACAAAGTCAACAGAAATCTGATCAAAATCAGTTGAAAACTGATAACGCTATTAGACATTTACAAACTCAGATGGGGCAAATGGCGACAAATATAAATCAAATGAAAGCGCAAGCTTCAACAAAGTTTCCATCACAAGATTTTATGAACCCAAGAGAGCACGTTAATGCAATAACTAGGAAGTAGGAGACAAACTGAAGAGCCGCATCAACAAAAAGAGGTTAGTAACGACATGGAAAAGGAAGTAGAAGAGGTAAACGTCCCAAAGTAAAAGCCAACCTCAAATGGCCAACCTAAGGACACGGTTACCACTTTTACCATACCACCTCATTTCCCTAGTCCTTTTTCCAAGTCGAAGAAGCAAGCTCAAGACAAGGACACCATGGAAATTTTCAGCAAGATACACATCAACATTCCATTTATTGAGGCCATCAGAACCGTACCCAGGTATGCCAAGGTTTCGAAGGATTTGTGTACAAGAAAGGATAGGTTGATTGCTAATGAGATTACTCAGGTGGGCGAAAGTACTACAACTATGTTACTAAAGAATATGCCTACAAAGTGTGAAGATCCTGGCGGTTTCGCGGTACCTATTACCATTGGTAACCAACGATTCGAGCGTGCTTTGCTTGATGTAGGAGCATCCATAAGTGTTATGTCAGTCGATGTTTATGATTATTTGAATCTCGGACCTTTAAAAGAGGCAAAGATCACCATTCAATTGGCTAACAAGTCCAATATATATCCTAAGGGAGTCGTGGAGGACGTGTTAGTTCAAGTGAATCAGTTAATCTTTCCGGTTGATTTCTACATTGTGGATATGCAAAATGGAGATTATTGTTCATCTACTTCGTTACTTCTTAGGAGACTGTTCATGAAGACTGCAAAGATGAAGATTGATGTCGATAGTGGTTCACTCACTATGGAATTTGATAAGGAGATCATATGGTTCAATATCTTTGAAACCATGCGCTATCCTAGTGATGTTCACTCGGCTTTCTCCATTGATGTTATTGGTTTGTTAGCATAACAGATGTTTGATTTGAGCAACGAAAATGAACCTGGAGTTGTGTTACGCAACAATATTTCTTTGGATGTTCACGGACAGCCGAACCTGGACGTTGAATTAGACAAAGAAATGGTGGAAATTTGTGGTGCTTTAACATCACTACAAGAAGCAAAAACGGGTAATATTTCTTATATTTCTTTACCCATAACTAAATAGGTTCCTTTACCTTCTATTGTGCAGGCACCGAAACTAGAATTGAAGCCGCTTCCAGACCACCTAAAGTACGCATACTTGGGTGATAAAGAAGAACTTCCAATGATTATTGCAAAGAACCTCACCCCAATACAAGAAGAACGTCTCCTTAGGGTTCTGAAAGGGCACAAAACGGCTATTGGTTGGATAATTGCTGATGTCAGAGGCATTAGTCCATCCATGTGCATGCATAGAATCCTAATGGAGATAATTTTAAGCCTGTACGTGATGCTCAACGTTGGCTTAACCCCCCAATGATGGAGGTCGTGAAGAAAGAGATCCTAAAATTACTAAGTGTGGGGGTGATTTACCCAATTTCTGACAACAAATGGGTTAGCCCGGTTCAAGTGGCGCCTAAGAAAGAAGGTGTCACTGTTGTTAGAAATCAATATGATGAACTCGTTCCTACAAGAGTTCAAATTGGATGGAGAGTGTGCATAGACTACAGAAAGCTTAATGCCGCAACCCGAAAGGATCACTTTCCTTTGCCTTTCATTGATCAGATGTTAGAGAGGTTAGCGAGACACTCACATTATTGCTTTTTGTACGGTTATCGGGCTACAATCAGATTGTTATTGCACCGGAGGATCAAGAGAAGACTACTTTCACTTGTCCTATTGGTACGTTTGCCTACAGACGAATGCCGTTTGGTCTTTGCAATGCGCTTGCCACTTTTCAGAGATGTATGGTCACTATATTTTTTGACTACGTGGAACACATAATTGAGGTATTTATGGATGATTTAAGTGATTATGGTGATTCATTTGATATTTGTTTACAAAATCTTGAACTTGTGCTTAAAAGATGCATAGACACTAATCTTGTTCTTAATTGGGAGAAATGCCATTTTATGGTAAACCATGGCATAGTGCTTGGTCACATTGTGTCCTCTCGAGGGATTGAAGTTGACAAAGCAAAGATAGATTTAATAAGAAACTTATAATGTCTCACTTCGGTGAGGGAAATTCGCTCGTTTCTTGGTCATGCAGGTTTTTATAGGTGGTTTATCAAGGATTTCTCCAAAATCTCAATGCCGATGTGCAAATTATTGCAAAAAGAGGTTATTTTTGACTTCAACAAGGAGTGCAAGGATGCCTTTGATAAATTGAAAGAATTTTTGACAACTGCACCAATTATCAAGTCACTGAATTAGAGTTTACCATTTGAATTAATGTGTGAGGCAAGTGACTATGCAGTTGGAGCCGTTTGGGGTCAAAGAGTAAACAAGCTGTCTCATGTGATTTATTATGCATCTAGGTCCCTAAACGATGCACAAATCAACTATTACACCACCAAGAAAGAATTTTTGGCTATAATATTCGCACTAGAAAAATTTAGATCATACTTGGTAGGTACAAAAGGTGATTGTATATTCCGATCATGCAGCACTTCGGTACCTATTAAAGAAGAAAGAAGCTAAGCCAAGACTTATACGGTGGATACTACTATTGCAAGAATTTGATTATGAAATTAAGGATAAAAGAGGTGTTAAAAATCATTGCGGATCATCTCAAAGAGACTTGTTGTTTCCAAAGAAGAAATTCCTTTACAAGATCGTTTTCCAGACGAACAACTTTTCTCAATTGAAGATTCAACACCTTGGTACGCGGATATAGTGACACTAGTACAAACTGTCACATAGGCCACATTTTGAGATCAAAAGCCTAGCCACACCAAAATATTTTTCCGTGGCCACATGCATAGATTGTTGTTGTGGCCACGTTGATCACTTTCGTGTAGCCATAGGATACTATTTGTCCATGGTTTTAAGTATAAACCCATGACCTGTAGCCATAGATGGGTATATGGTCACGTTAACCAATTGTGTGTGTGTCTAATGCGTAGGGTGGCAACAGACACGCCTATTCAGCCGTGGCGGAAAACAAAATTATTTGGCCACTTTAATTCTTTTATGTGTCCAAAATGTAGGGTTCATTAGACACTTTAATTTTCCGAGGCAAAATCAAATATATTAGCCACTGGGATTATTAAGAAATAGACACAGTTGTCCAACATGTCCAAAGATAGACATATAGCTACATGAATTTCAAATTTTTTGGATTATCATATGGCATGAAGATGATTATGCATCCAAAGTGTTTGGTTCATTGGGTGCGTGCATCATGTATATATATATGTCATATGCAGTTGCTATCGAATAAGCCGATAAAAATTAGCTATGTACTGTCAAGGTCATTAGTAGTGACGGGTTAACACCTGTAAATGGATGGTTTCTTCGTTCTTACCAAGTTTCTGACTTATAGTAGTCAACTCGCGGCCAGGTTTCGATCTCTGAGCCTGGTATGCATACAATATGCAAAAATAGGTTTGTTTGAGGTTTCGTAGAATATTCCGAAGGAATCTTACCTGTAAACGGATAGTTTCGTCGTTCTTACCAAGTTTCTGACTTTGAGTAGTCAACTCACGGTCAGGTTTCGATCTCGGAGCATGGTATGCATAGTTTGTATGTTGTTATACCACATTTGAAGTTCGAATCGACACTAAGCTTCATATGAATCAATTTCGATGATGTAACATGCTAAGTTTGAAGTCGGAACCCTCTCAAAGCTTCGTGGTCCATAGATTATATGCCATTATACCAAGTTTGAAGTTCGAATCGACGCTGAGCTTCATGTTTATCGATTTCTATGATGTATCATGCTAAGTTTTAAGTCAGAACCCTCCCAGAGCTTCTTAGTTCATATTTTATATGCCGTTATACCATATTTGAAGTTCAAATCGACTATAAGCTTCATATTTATCGATTTCAATGATATATCATGATACATTTGAAGTCAGAACCCTCCCAGAGCTTCTTGGTTCATAGTTTCTATGCTGTTATACCATATTTGAAGTTCCAATCGACTATGAGCTTCATATTTACTGATTTCAATGATATATCATGAAACGTTTGAAGTCAGAACCCTCCCAGAGCTTCTTGGTTAATAGTTTTTATGTCGTAATACCATATTTGAAGTTCGAATCGACACTGAGCTTCATATTTATTGATTTAGATGATGTATCATGTTAAGTTTGAAGTTTGAACCCTCCTAGAGCTTCTCGGTTCATAGTTTGTATGCCGTTATACCACATTTGAAGTTCGAATCGACATTGAGCTTCATATTTATCGATTTCGATGATGTATCATGCTAACCTGAGTTTACCAGTGTGAACTAAAGCTACTTCATGATCTGTATAACTTTTCAAAATTACTTCATGACCTATGCGGCTAGTCGAAATCCAAACCGGAAGCACAAAGAGAAAGCACAAAAATACAAAGAGAAAGCACAAAGAAACACACCAATTATCGAATTCATTTTTCATTTTCCCGATTCATTCTTATACATTTTTTTGATTTTTTTATATCAGAATGTCGATAACAATGTCCTAAATCTATTAATATATTTTTTGGATTTATTTTTCATGTCGAAGGTTGATAATAAACCGAATACATGAGTTCGTATTAGCACAAAGAGAAACACAAATGCTTCTCAATCCGTATGAGCATAACAAATACAATCTCAACCGTCAGATTGTTTTCTCCATCCGTATGAGTGGATCAAACGAAATCTGGTCCGTCCATCATTTTCATTCACCAAACCCTCCTCAACCACTCGAACTCGATCTGTTTTGCTCTACCTTCATCTCCTCTTCTCTTCGTCTCCTCCACACTCTACAGATGACCGGCGACATTACTGGAGAAAATCTAATTCACTCAACTCATCTTTACTCATCATCCCAACTATCTATCTTTGTTTCTCTTCTTTGTTTCTCTTTCACTTTTACAAAGTAATCTCAGAACCCATGGCGGATGTTAGAGTCCAAAAAAACGCTGAGGTGAAATTCAATCGAGAGAAGGAAAGATGATGGTTGTGCTACAGATGGTTTGATTTGTCATGGGTTTGTGCTGAATTTCAGTTGCAAGTAAAGTAGATGAGATTTGAGCAGATGAGTTCAATTAGAAGAAATAAGAATTAGGGTTTGAATCTGGATTTTGAATCAGACACTGAGAAGAACATGTAAGAAACCAATCGATGGAAACCAGAATCGATGGAGTTAGCCATTTTAGGTTCAACTAATTAATGGGTTTTGCAGTTGGTGGTCTTGAAGCTGTTGCAGACAACAAACGAAGTTGCAGTTGTCGAAGAGTTGGTGATTGATGTTGTAGACAATTTAATTTTCTCTCCATTGAAGCATCCACCTCCATCACTATTGAAACCCTAGAAAATGAACTCCTACAATCTTCTTAAAAATCCGTCTCTCCCAAAACCCTAGAGTTTTTCACTCCAGAAACCCTTAATTAGCAAACGAATTAACTTCTTATACCTCTGTTATTACTGGTTGGGATCAAGGTAATCAATTTGGATTTAAGAACATTGTTAATCATGTTATGGATTTTGGTTTTAACGTTTATGTTTATGATATTGTTTTAGATTTTGTAAAAATTAGGTGTGGAGATCTCAGAGAAGATGATGGTGTTGCAGTATATGAACATTGTTAATCATAGAGAAGATGGTGGTATAAAATCCGTTATACAGACGCTACTTAGCCGTTTGAAGATGTCCTTAACAAGGTATGCATGAATTTATCTTTTGTATGTGGCTTAAGAGCTGTTATGTCAGGCTATCTTTTGATATGTTTTTTGTTTATTATCTTATCAACCAACATTTTAAAAGAAATTTGAAGATAAAAATACAATTTGATAATGGAAGAATATCACTCCAGTTTTGATCCTAATAACTGGTTGATGTGTATCTCTGGTTATATCTTTTCAATCACATCCACAATATTTTCAGGTCCTTGCAAACCTGGATTTGTTTTCCAAGTAAGCTCAAACCGTTTCTCCAAGTTCCGGAGCAAATCCTTTTGCCTTTTTTCTTTTGTTTCTATGAATTTTTAGTTTTCTTAAAATGTTTAATTTTGTTTGGGTTGATTAGGTGGATGTAGTTCTTAAAATATTCAGGGTTATAGTTAGTCCATCTCGCTATGTTGATATCAATTCTTCAGAGTTTGTTCTGTAGCTGCAGCAAGTAGTGTGTTTGATATCAATTCTTCAGAGTTTGTTCTAAGGTTTAATATTTGGTGCTCATTCTTTAACTTTTGCATCTTGTATCTTTTATCTACTCGATGTTTAAAGCTGTGGAAGAACAAACATTATTTGAATTTTGTTACATCGGGTCAATTGGTTGAAGTGTGTATGAATAAGTGTTCATCATCATGCTCTTAATAACTTTCTTTCAGAAAAGTCTACTATTTGTGGATCGTTAGTGCTGTCAGGAGTTTGTATACTCTATGTGTAGCTGGTGATGTGCCCCCCCTTTAAGACTTTCTTGTATGCCATGTCTCAACATGATCCTATTTGATGTTGTTTCTTTTGTGTTGATCGATTGGTTGGCTATGTGGCAGACATTAGTTGTTGCGTATTATAAAAATCCTTTCATGTACTTAAACATTGATATTTGCAGTAGCGAACTCATATGATTACATCAACCCAAACTGTTTTAGTTGTGCCAAAGAGAAATACCTGCCTTTTCAAGTTCAAGATATCGAAGTAAGAAAAAGAACAAGATTTGTTTTTACTCTTGACCTCAGTTTGTTTTTGGTAAACTGAATCTTCGTTCAAATATTTGAATACTGATGTTGTATCATTTGGCAACCTTGGCATATGTTATTCGCAGATTAAGCATTTGGTTGCAGCATCTGTAGATTTTAAGGGCATTGGAGGTGTTCTTTTCATCTTTGGTAGCTCTCTCGGAGCTTATTTGCTGGTTTATATTCTTTGTCGGTTTAAGTTCTCTACTTTCTTGTAGTGTTCTTTTGTAATATGTAGCATCTTATGCAATTATTATGTTTAAATCTTGCACTTTTGCATCAACTTGTCTTTGCTTCTCTGTTTTGCATGCCATCTGTAACACTGGCCTTGCCAAGATCGATTTTGTTGAACTTCTCCTCAAGTACTCACAGGTATGCATGATAAAACTAGTATGCATGATAATGCCCTTTTGAATTTGCTTATCTTAGCGTAACTTGTCATCTGTTAGGGTTTATTAATTTTTACCACAGTGAGCACCTGGTTGGGTCTTGTCAACACCCATGTTAAAATTAGGTTAAATCAGAAGGACTTCTTCCACTAAACATTCATCTAATTTTCGTTGCAGGTCATTGCAGTGTTTGGCGCTTTGCTCTTTTTCCTTGGGATGAAGAACTCCAGCCCAAAGAGACAACCAGCCAAGAAGAAGGGTCCTAAAGCGAAAACTACCTAGAAGCTATGTCCCTGTAAATATGCCGTGTCGACACTTGGCTAGTAATTTAATCCATACTGCATAAATATTTTTGTTGATCTGAATCTTTTTTGTTGGCACATTTAACGGTATAGGAATTATTTTCCCACTGGAAGCAAACTTATAACCATAACCATTTGCGAGAAGGAATACTATGTTGGTTGCTTGAGACACCATGTGCATCATGTGTGATTTGAGGGTAAGTCATATTTGTTCTTCAATTGTCAAAGCACCTCTAGTTCTGATTTAGGCGTATCTTAAAACATACTGCATTCTGGAACACAAGAATTACGAAAGGTGCGATGGCTTTGCAATGATGACTACTGTATACTCATTTGAATTGCGGACTAGCAGTATGGCCTAACTTCAATAGGGATATAAATGTTGTAATGTCTGTAATTGAAGTACAGCCACGAGAGACAGAGTTTGCGACTGATTGTTCAATTGTGATTTCTGATAATCTTGAGGTTATTAAAGGAAGACGGTGGTCGTATGTTTCATAGTTAGGATGGATTGATGCTTTTATGAGCACCGAAGTTAATGCCCTACGTTGATCGTGAAGGTGCCAGCTTCAATGTTGATTCTCACACTGCCGCAAAAGATTATTTCATATGTTGGTCCTGTGGTTTAATGTATTCTAATTTAGTGTTTTTTATATTTGAATTGGCGGGCTCGAGTCTTCGTTTTAGTCTCGTTTCTGTTTGATATATGTATACTGTAAAGTTTTGGTGTTATCATAGGTGAAACTTTTGAGCAATATATTTATATAAATATTCTCTTTTCATTTTTGGTTTCTGGGCATAATAGTAGTGAATTTATGCTTTCTAGGTGTATAATAGTGAATGTATCGCCATGAAGCTAAATGTTATCCGTGACTACAAGTCCTCAATTTGCCATGTTAAAATGAATTTGTGTGTCTAAATGATAGCAATGACCATGGTTTCGATAATTCATGTGGCTTTAGGGAAATTTATAGCCACGTCGATACCATATACTATTGTCTATAAGGAATCTATCGTCATGGTTTAACTTATTTTTTGTGTCCTAAAGGTAAACAATAGCCACGAATAAAAATATTTGTGTCTTTAAGAAGTTCATCGCCATGGTGCTACAAATTTAGTGTGACTAACGGATGAATTGTTCATGATAAAACAAATTTTGTGTGTCTAATTGATAAGAAAAACCATGATTAAAATGAAATTCATGTGGCGTTAAGTTAAACTACAGCCATATTGAATTTGAAATTCATGAGGCGTTAAGGTAAACTATAGCCATGTTCAAATCAAACAGTGTGTCTAAAGGGATCTTATAGCCATTGAATTAGGGAAAAATGCTCAACTGCTTAAAAAAACAGGGTACCATATAGACACGGTTATAGGATATGGCCATGGTAAATCATGTCTATTAGTCACACAAATTTTATGTAGCCATAAAGGTATCCTTTTGTCATGGCACCTGATACCACATTTCTGGAGTAAAAAAAATCCATGGCCGAAAGCCTATGGACACAGTTATCAAATGTGGCCTATGCGACTTTTTGTACTAGTGTGAACTACTTGGTTACAAGACAAGTACCTAGTACAATTTCTAATTTTCAAAAGCTTAAGCTTAATAAAATAGCCAAGCAGTATGTGTGGGATGAGCCCTACTTGTGGAAATACGGTTCTGATCAAATCATCCGCAGGTGCGTACCTAATATTGAATTTCAATATATTCTTATAATTACTTTTTGTCATACTTATGCATGTGGTGGTCACTTTGGTTCTAAACGTACCGCTTTAAAAGTACTTGAAAGTTGATTTTATTGGCCTACCCTATTTGAGGATGCATATAGTTTTTGCAAATCTTGTGATAGATGTCAAAGAACTGGCAATCTACGTGCTCGAAATCAAATGCCACTCAATCCTATTCTCAATGTAGAGATTTTTGATGTGTGGGGCATAGATTTTATGGGTCCTTTCGTCAATTCTAATGGAAAATTTTATATACTTCTTGTTGTGGAATATGTTTCGAAATGGGTGAAAGATAAAGCCACCCCTACTAATAATTCTCAAGTTGTTTGTGAGTTTGTGAAGGAATATATTTTTTCAAGATATGGTACACCAAGAGTGGTTATCAGTGATGGAGGTTCCCATTTTCAGAAATCCTTCCATGCTCTACTCAAGAAGTACAACATAACACACACGGTTGGTACGCCATATCACCCACAAACTACTAGGCAAGCTGAAATCTCAAACCGTGAGATTAAATCCATTTTTGAGAAAATCGTAAACACTACGCGGAAAGATTGGAATTATAGGATTAATGATGCATTATGGGCGTATAGAACGGCGTACAAAACACCGATTGGTATGTCTCCATATCGATTGGTTTATGGAAAAGCTTGTCATCTTCCGGTTGAACTTGAGCATAAGGCTTATTGGGCGATAAAGATGTGCAACATGGATTATGGCAATGCGGGGAAGCAAAGGAAGTTACAACTTAACGAGCTACTCGTATTTACAAGGAAAAGACGAAGCTTTTCCATGAAAAGATGATTTATCGAAAAAGTTTTGTTGTGTGTCAAAAAGTTCTTTTATTTAATTCTCATCTTAAACTATTTCCTTGGAAACTAAGGTCCAGATGGATTAGACCGTTTGTTGTTACTAATATTTTCTCTTATGGTGCAGTTGAAATTTCTAGTCTTAGAGATGGGAAAACTTCATAAGTAAACGGCCATAGATTTAAGCCATATTATGAAAACGTTTCCTATGTGAACATGTAAGAAATTGGGCTTCGAGATTTACTCCCTTTGGAGGAGTAGCATAACTGGAATGCCAAGTCAGGCTGAGGACGTTAAACAAAGCGCTAACTGGGAGGCAACCCATCGGTTTTATATCTGTATCCCTTTTGTTTTTAGTTTTCTTAGTTTTGCATGTCATATATTGCATTCCCATCTTAGTTTTGCAAGTCCTATATCTATAATGAAAGTTTTGACGAATTCTCGTCAGAAAATTCTGACTGCGTAGTTGTCACGAAAATAGCTCTTGAGACTTCATACGAAGTTTGATTTGAGTGGTTGACCCCAAATTTTAAATAAGACAGACATACCTTTCTTTTCCAAAAAGAAAATCTGAATTCGGAGTCTTTTAAGTTGGAGCGATATGCCTGGACATTTGAGTTTCGGTATTTTTCCAGAACTTTTTCAGATTGCATGTCAGTCAGTCCGGAGGCCATAAAAATCAGACCGTTTATCGAAACACTGTGAAATTTTGACACCTTATAGAAAAGACGTAGGCGAAGTTGAGTTTAGGATGTTTTCCCTAGTTCCCTACCCATTGGTAAAGTTTTCTAGTTGTTAAGGGCTGTTATGTCATAATTTTCTGTTTTGAACATTGAGGACAATGTTGAGTTTAAGTGTGGGGGATTACTTAAGCATGTTTGTCTTGCATATATAAAAATAAAATAAAATATAATACTCTTTGATTTCTTGCATTCTTGAGGGTTCATATTTTGGAGTTAATTATGAGCTATTTAGGATGACACTCTAAACCTTTTTAAGGTTGAAACATTTCTTACAGCTGTAGATTGAGTTTCACTTTATCATTCTACAATCCTTAAATATATACGTTCATAATTGAATGCGAGACTAAGTTATGGTAGTTATTTGAAAGATTCATCCTTGCAATTAATTATTACTGAATCACTTTCTTTTTATTTATTTTTGTTTTATGTTTCTCTAAAGTGATTTGGTGGGATCCTGATACTGCCGTGGATGTTGTAGCAAGGTAATCATTAGTTGAGTATATAAAAGCCCCATAAGAAAATTGTCTTACACTCATAAAGAGTGAGCCAAAGTAAAAAAAAACAAACATATAAGGCTCCTCTTCATTTATCGACACTAATAAATGATAGGTCCGGAATGGCAGACTGATCATATTCGATAAAAACAAAAACCATATCATCATTACATAGCAAGTCAAAAAGACTATTGACATGGAGTAGGTTTTGCGGGTATATCTCTTGTAAATCCTCACGAGACTATAACTCGTCCACTAGGAACACCTAGGGGTTTAAAGGCTTGTTATACATGCTAAGTGTAACCGTTTTCTCAACGACATGGATTTGTTGTATTTAGGATTAGTTTTATTTAGTTTTCTCGCGGACTAGCAAAATCTAAGTGTGGGGGAATTTGATAAGTGCATAATTCATATGATTTTAATGTCCATTCCATACTTGCTTTAGCTATTATTCTTGCATATTTTGGTATTATTACTCTTGCTTTCTCTTATTTTCCTCTAATAGGTGAATCATCCAAAAAGGAGCTACAAAGAGCTTAAAATAGATAAGAAGAGAAGTATTCCAAGTATCCAAGTTCCTAAGTCTAAGAGAAGTGCAAGAAGTGCGACGAAATTGAGCAAAATGCTCAAAATCAAGAGAAGGCCAAACACCGATCTTAACTCATTCAAATTAAGGATTTATCATCCCCATCTTTAATAGAATTGAAATAGGAAAAGAATGCAAAAATAATGAGGTCATTCCGAGTTCGCATGAGGAAGTTGTGGCCAAAACGAGTTTTTATCGAATACCAAAGACAGTAAAGTATGCAAACGTGTACGCATACTTTAATTCCGAAAATTTCTGCTGGACTTTGAGGTACGCGTACTTAACAAGTAGGAAAACGTGTATAAATACCTCGGAAGGCCTAAGGGCATGTTTGGAGTCGTTATTTCGTATTTTCGGGTCAGGTTCTTGAACCGAACTAAATACGTGAAGGCCAAGCAATGTAAACATATAAAAAGGTATTAGGTTATGTGAAATCATATCACATCAAGGGATCACGAAATTGTAAGTTTTTGGAGAGAAGAAAACACACACGGATCGAAAGTTAGGGTTTCAGAGCGGTTCTTCAATCTAAAAGATATCTCTAAACTTTTCTCATATGTATATAACATGGATGTTTCTACATCCATGAGTAGCTAAACACCTATTGATTGAGGATGAATTCTAAGTTGTAAACAAGATTTGAGTTATTATATTAATCTACTTTGAAGTTCTTCATATGATTATCATTTGTTTATACTATAATGAATATTTATGATTGATTGAGAGATTGTTTAGGTGGCCAACTAAATTGATTTGTTGATCCTATCTATTGCTAGTATTGAGTTAGGAGATAAGTAATCGTCGAATAACCTTTACACAAATAGAGAAAACGAGACCTTACAGAGGGATTCTGTGGAGTGATTGTGGGTATAAACAACACTAAAAAGTGGACCTTGAGCTAAGAGTCTAACTATTAGGATCAACCTATAAATTCACAAAAAATAAAGCATTCGACCAAATTACACCTTGAGTGAGCTACTACTAGGTGGTTAGGCGAATAGAATCTAGTATTGGAGAGCTTCCGTACTCAGTGATAAAAGGAATTTAGGGAACAACACTGAGCTAGCTGTTATTCCACGGTTGGTGATAATTTATGATTAACGACGAGTAGGCAATTATAATAACTCATTGATGGTTTATTAACGAAGAAGGATTCCTCGATCATATCTCTCTCAATTGATTACAATACAACATTTATTTACTTTAATTATTTATTTTGTTCACAATCTAAAACAAAACCCCCCTTTGTGACATTTTGACAACCAAAACTCACTACTATTCGTGGGAACGATCCTTACATCCATTATATTACCAGTTAATTGTGTGGAAATAAGATTATTAATTTGTTGAGCCTACGACACCCATCACATGGAACCAGCTTCAGCAAGTTTGTTCTTAAGATAGAGAACAAACCTCAGAAGATAATACATTACGTTCCGCAGGGACCTTAGCTAAGGAGGCACATGCATCCTCGAAATCCGCATGATACTTCATACGAATGATTTCTTGGGCTAAGAGGTGTTTTTCAACTAAGGCAATATCCTCATTTTCCTTTAAAATGAGGCCCTCTTTCCATTTAAGGGATTCGTCACACTCTTTACAGAGCAAGACCATCTGCTTCACAAGATCTGCGTTATGAGCAGATTCAAGAGAAATTTGGGCCTCGTTATGAACAGTCACGTTCATCAACCTGTCCGACTTATTCTGATAATACCAAACATCGGAGGACAACTTGGCTACTTGTTCCCGGAGGTATCTAAGTTTACTAGAGCCACTAGCTGACAGGTATAGGATGTCTCAGGACTATACTACCAACCAAAATTGAAGACAAGGCAATGGTAAAGAAGAAACGAACCTATGGCTCTGGAAGACTCGGCAGCCAGAGCGGAATCAGTGGCTTTTCGACCTTCCTCAGCAGCCTTTGCAGCATTATTGGCTCTCTCAAGGTCTAACAAACACGCCTCCAAGGATCTCTGAGTTTTCCTCAGATCATCCTCTAACAGAGATATCTTGGCAGCAGAATCAGCACCACTAGAAGAAGATTGTTGCGTGATGCGTGTCGTAGGTGCAATCAAATTAATATCTTATTTCCACTTAATTAAAAATAATATAATGGAAGTCAAGTTCGTTCCCACGAGGAGCAAGAGATTCTAGTTGTAAAAATTGTCACAAAAGGGGGATGTGTAAAGCAAAAGAAAATAAACAAAGCAATTAAAAGATAAAGTTGAAATCAATAAGAGAGACAAGATCAAGGGAATCCTTCTTCGTTGCAAAACAATGAATCAAGTTATGTTCTTTTCTACTTGTTATTAGTCACAGATTATCACCAACCGTAGGTAAAGCAAACTAGATCGGTGCTAAACCCCTAAATCCCTTGTATCATAGGATACGGAAGTTCTCGACTACCGGATTCTATTTACCAAACCACCTAGTAGTAGATCACTCTAGATGTAATTTAAATAAACGCATTAAGATTTATGAACTTATTAGGTTAATATTAGTAGTTAGACTCTTAGATCAAGGTCTACTTGCTAACGTTGTTTTCACACACAATTGCTCCACGGAATCCCTCCGCAAGGTCTCGTGTTTGCTACTTATGTAAAGAGTCAAGAAACGATTACTTATCCCCTAACTTTCACTAGCTTTAGATCAAATTAAAAAATCAATTTAGCGTGCACTCTAAACAATCTATCAATCAATCATGAATGAGTAAACATTCCTATTAGTAAAAACAAACGATAATCATGTGAAAAACTTCAAGATAGAATTGAAACAAAACTCAAATCATATATTAAGAACTAAGAATTCATCCTCAATCAATAAGAAAATTAGCTACTCATGTTTTTGAAATTCACACAAATAATTAAAAAGGAGAATTTGAAAAGAAAGCAAAAACACAAGTGTTGTGTGTGTAGAGAGGTGTGTAAAAGATATAGAAAACTTCTCTATTTATAGGCTTCAATATTCTCCAAATATTCCAAGGAATAGAATCCTCATTCCATAGTAATTCAATTTCCAAATTCAAGTCTTTCTCATCTTCCATCTTCTCTTTCCAAATTTGACCCAAATTCTTCATCCAATTCCAAGTCCAAGTCTTCACACCCATGAGAAAAGTCCACAGAAAATTCTGGAATTTTTGGCTCGCCGGAAAACTGGTATTATGGCCGGAAAAGTCGTTGCCGCCACCGAGTTCTTCGCCGCCAATGGTATATTCGACGGAATATTCCGTGGAGTCCCCGTTAGAGATAACGATCAAAAGGGTCAATAGTTAGTCAACCGGGTCAAGGGAAGAGGTAGTCGGCCGAGACATTTGGTCTGACTCGTTGGCTTACCTCCTACCGAGTTAGGGCCGATCACCTGAGCCGGATCGGTTCATCGCGGCCCGAGTTGACTCACTAGGAATGGAGAATCGGTAGAGTTTCGGCTATTTGAGACTTCCCTACCAAATTCAGGCCTCACTTCTTCTTCATTTCTGTTAAGAATTCCTATACATACATCTAGGAAATTTCACATTTTAAGCATAGCACCACCTTTATCTTCCATTTGCGGTGTTATTTGTCTCAATCCCGGTTCCAATCAAGCTCAATTCCACCATCAAATCCATCCTTCACAAAGACCCACACTAATTCATTTTCTATTCATTACTCAGCTGATGCTCTGTCATTCAGTAGCTCAATTTCTCACAGCATCTTGCAAACTGAATCAATGTGTAAAAAGCGAACACGGCTAAATCAACCACAAATCCCTCTTCTAAGTCATCACCAAAACCAACAGCTTCACCTTCTGCTCTTAATTCAACAGAAGCTCAACATTTCTCCCATCCTCTCGATCTCAGAAACCCATTCTCAAACCTTATCAGTTCCTTATATCCACCACCAGTCATACCAACTTCTCATTAGAAGCATCTCATTCAACAATAGCATCAGCATCGTTCTTGATTCACTACATATCTCATTCGTTCCCATACCTCTGCTCGATCTGAATCTCGACCGCAACATTGATTCGATTGAGCAAAAACAAAACCCTGAGTTTCTCTATCTCTATCTTCACAACAATCGATTAAACATTCAGTTCTTAATCTCTGTTCTTTATATCAGCTCTCGGACCAACACAGCAGACTTTAGATCGAAACCCATCTTTTATTCTTCTCAACTTCTCCGTAATTCTACCACGAACCCATCTCG